>PVJD01001431.1:0-267474 GCA_004026545.1 Mormoops blainvillei | reverse complement strand
CCTTCCTTCCTTCCTTCCTTCCTTCCTTCCTTCCTTCCTTCCTTCCTTCCTTCCTTCCTTCCACAAATATGTGAGAGCCTATTAGGTGTCTTATTAGTTTTTAGAATACCGGAGGTCATAGGACACAACCGTGAATAAGCAAAGCAGGTCCCTGCCGTCATGGAGTTTATGTTTCGGTGCAGGACAAATACACGAGTAACTGCATATTGGAAGTGATTTCAGATTGACTCGTGATTTCCAAGTGACTTGGGGAGAAGGTACTAAGATCAGAGAAAACCTCTTGGAAGAGTTGACATTAAAGTTTGTTCATACTCTGTTCCTTGATGTCTTCATGGTAACAGTCCTCAGTTACTGGCAAAGCTGTCATGTTGAGATGGCTACAGCAGAAAGGACAATAGATTGTAAATCAAACATGTAGGTGCTAGCCCACATCCTGTGTCCCTTCTGACACACTACATATTTTATTTTGTATCTGTAAAGCTAGAGGTCTTATGTCTATCTATACAGCATTAAGGAAGGCCTGGTTTCTGCCTTTGGTTCCCCATCCCTTTCAACCACCTTCCTCTACCACATCACTTTCCTCCACAGTATTTTTCATTAATATCAAATTTGTTTAGTTTCTCAAGCTAAAGGACCGTGGTCCTCTTAGCCTGAACTGATTCACTTGCAAATTCCTATATTTTTACATAGCACTTTAAGTTACTACTTTCCATCTCTTTCTGATTCTTTATTACAGATG
Source organism: Mormoops blainvillei (assembly GCA_004026545.1). Classification (NCBI taxonomy): domain Eukaryota; kingdom Metazoa; phylum Chordata; class Mammalia; order Chiroptera; family Mormoopidae; genus Mormoops; species Mormoops blainvillei. Next base: position 266,735 of record PVJD01001431.1, on the reverse strand, counting down.
GAGGAGTAATTTTTGTTTTGTTTAATTTTTGAAATATTTCCATGTTCTTTTAAAGTGTTGTTTTTAACCTTTAAAATTTTGTTTCATTGCATACATTATACTGAATCACCAATAATCACTTATGTTTTCTTTCTCCCCCCCATTAGACCATGAGCTCTTTTAGAGCCCAATATATGTCTGATTCCTAATCAGAATGTGGTTCTTGCCCACAGAAATTACAATCTAAAAAGGAGAGTGGATGCAATTTAAAATAATAAAATAATTATGTTCTCGTATAGCACAGAGAGCACCTTACCCAGAACTACCTCAGGGCAAATGGTCTTTGTTCTGTTGTTACACAATTAGTTTGCAAAAGGGGAGGCTTTCAGGCTTATTCTGCATGAGAGACTGTGTTTGCTTGCTGGATCCTTCACTACATTGCAAAGAGTACACAAATTGAATAGGAACCCCCCAAAAAAACAAACAATAATTGACTCACACTCAACCTCCCTTCCACCCCAAAGAACTTAACATACACTGCCATAGGCACAAGAGAATGTTTCTATCTCATCAAATACTATCTTACAAAATAATGGCTAAATGCTTCAGAGCTTACAATGATAATGGGGTCAGCCTTTGGTAAACATTTAAAGTCTTTGTCAACTTAATCAAGCTCCATCTTTTTATTCTTCCCTCCTTAGACTTATAACTAAAAACCCAGGGACACAATTTGGTGGGAATCAATAGAGTAATCGGCTGAAATGCTTGGTCGGAATATCTGAGCTTAAAGCATTGCTCATCTGAGTGCTAGTTTTGTCATCTTAGACAAGCAAGACCCCAATAGCTGGCACCTCCATGTACATATCTGCGAAGTCTGAATAGCCGCCGCAGCATAGGTTGCTCCAAGGACTAGATGTGTCCGTGCGTGTGAGGTTCCTCATTTAAGACCTGGCACATGGGGCTTTAAGGTTTTTTACCACTGTAAATAGCGATGCCATTTTTGGTTTATTTTTGATATTTTAAGTTTCAGGGCTATACCTAGTAATTTTTTAAATAAATTTTTAAACTAAGTAATTCATTATTGGCATTATTCAGTATCTTTTCACATCTACTTCTTCTCATTTTAAAAAGTATTTTCAACACTTTCCCCCTCTATCTCTCCAGACTACTGGGTAACTAATAATTGCATTAAGATCACCTATGAATTTCAAGGATTTTTGATTAATGTAAGCCTGGTAATGAAGGAGGTAACTTTCTCTGAGATTTGAAAAAGTTGCTTCATGCATTACTGTTTTAGTGTTGTCTTTTGCTGTATAAATATATGAGAAGTATTGAATCATGTTTATTGTACTTTATTTTATTCTGGCCAACATGGTAGTGCAGATTCCAAATGAAGACAAAGTAATTATACAAGTTGTACCCTGTAAAGAACTAATTGTATCTTTGCAATTATGTTTTGATAAAGGAAAGTCAGCTGGAGTATCCAATTAGTGATATGTTAGCCTCATCTGTGAGGATAAATGAGAGGTGGGGTGGGGGGGCATCTGTATAAAAGAGGGTATTAAAATATGAATTTAGAATTTAGAATGCAAATCAAAGTATGTCTGTTTAGTAAATTTAGTTTAAAAATTGTATAGTCTTTTGACAACAAGCTAGAAAGAGGTGTTTTATGTGGGTAAAGCACATTCTTCCGCCACTGTTTCTTAAATGAGTGACTCTAAAGTAGGTTCTTTCTGCATGTGTTCCTAGGGAAATAATTGTTTCTGGAATGAGATCCTATGTTCAGAAGAGAATGATCTAAAGAGAATACCTGTGACTAAAACAGTAGCTTAACTGCAAATTGGTAGAAGTGGTAGGATGCCCCTTGCTAGTCTGCTGATTGCTAATTTTCTTGGTTGTCTCACTGCCTAGCTCCTTGTAACCAAATGAGCCTAGATTACTATCAGGAGGATAGTGTAGCAGATTTCTCAGAAAGACCTGGTAGGTGTAGCATTTCCCTTTGTGCCTCACTGATGAAAAGCCCAGGTCCTAAAAGTGATCCGAAACCAATTTGACCATAGACATTATATACAGTAAAAGTCATCTTTAAATAGATATATCCAATTAGTAGACCCTCAGTGAAATGCCTTAGTAATAGTAGGAGCTTCTGCATCAGTAATTTTGTGTTGATATTTAACCAGCTTTTTCTTATTTGCAGGGATATGTGGGAAGAGAGGCAGTTAATTTTTACTGTCCTTTCTAAGTATGGTTAGAACAAGGTTGGACATACTTTTTCTACAAAGGGCCGGATAGTAAATATTTCAGGCTTCGTGGGCTAAGAGGCAAAAATAAAGATACGTAAAATGTACTTATGAAACAAGGAGGAAAATGACCCTTCCCTCTTTGCCTGGAAGCAACAAGCTCTCACAGAGGCACCTGAGAGAGGAGAAAAGGAATGATGGTGGTGTTTAGTTGCTGAGCTTGGCCAGGGGTTCTCTCATTCCCATGGCCTGCCTCACCCTCCGGTCTTCCTCCAGGCCACTGATGGCTAATACTCCCATTACAGGCAACAGGACCTACACCGGTGGTTCTGAATCTGGTGGATCCCTACCCCCTGTGCATGAGGTAAAGGGGAGAAGACAGATAAATGTCATATCCCCTGCTGAAATCGGGATGACATTTTGCTTTGGTGACATTGTGCATTGGTCTCTGCATTCTGGTCCATCATTTTACAATAGTTGAGGAGAAAAAGAAGATGGAGAATTCCAAGTCTAGATAACTGATATAAAAAAAAAGTTTTGGAATCGGCCCACTTGTATAATTAGCAACTATCCATACCTTCTTTGTATTGAGGGTACTCAGCAGCTCAAATATCTTTTCTGTTTCCTTATCCAAATAATATTTTGTAGGGGTAGATAGACTCAATAATATTTTCAGATATTTTTTGGAACATGTTTTCATTTTGAGTTTTTCAAAATCCACTTCCACCCCATACTTGATATCTAATAAATACATCACAATTTTAATGTACTGATCACATTTTAATGCCAGGACTTAAGACTTATGGTAGCTTGGTCCAAATATTTTGAAACCCATGAAACAATAAAGTGTCTGTTCCTCTATACCTTGCCTACTTTTTCATTCAATCAAGCAAAGTAGTGTTTATGCTTGCACAGTGGAAAAGCATCCAGCTAAAAGAGCAAGAGGTTAAACCTCCATCCAGACAACATAAGTGTGAGACCACACACAGAATACTGTAACATCAGGGAAGAGGATCATCATTTCAGTGGCATCTGATAATCCAGGATTTTCTGTAGTTGAATCAATGACCTTTCTGTCCTCATTGCAATCATACCTGTCCCAAGAGGTCATTTTTTTTTTTTTGGTTCGGAGTCTCCAATTATTGCTGCTTTGTCAAAGTAGAATGGCCACCACTGCTCAAACCTGAGACTTCTATCTAGGCTCCAGATGTGAAGAAAATTTGGAAGTTGCTGGCAAGGAGTAAAATAACAGAAAGCTTGTTTTTCCATTTGGGGTTTATGCCACTTCTGTCCTGGTCTCAAAACCAGCACTATTGGTCTTTACTTTCTGAACTCTGAAATAACCCTGGGAATTGCCATGGCTCAGAGATATTACAGATATTTTTGTGGTCATCTAAGCTAACCTTGGCAATCTCAAGTGCTTCCGGACAAAATACAATGGCTTAAAGGAGGAAGTGAAGAATGGAAAGGGAGTGCCATCTTCAGGGCCCACTGCCTTGCCTTCAAGAACAATGGTCATCATTGTCATCATCTTCATCATCAGAGCAGCGGCAGAGAGCTTTGGATTTATGGGCAAAAGAGAGCCATTGAATGTTTTAAGCAAGGAAGTGTCATTGTCTGCATTTTAAATCATTTAAGCATTGAAAATTCTGGGGAACCTACAAGGATGTAAAAACAGGCTAGGTGTGATAAGAATTCCAGAGGAAGTGGTAAGGGGAAAGGGTAGATAAAAGGATCAGTTTGATAAATAATTTGTACAAATTAACAGTATTAGGTAATTAGGTTTGGGAAAAGGGAGAAGTCAAAAGCTCAATGTCTTAAGTGAATTAAGTGTATGTATAGAATAGAAAGCAGGCATATAATAACACTCAATCTTACAAATCCCCGACTAATGTTTTGCCATTACTGTGCCAGCCTGCCTGATGAAGGGCGTTTGAACTCGACTGTGTCTTTCCATGTTCCATTTGATTAAAGACAGGCTGAGGAAGAGTCTCTGAAAGACAATCAGGAGACTTTGCCTTGAAGACTCTGCAAATAAGAAATAAAGGAAATAAGACACTTAACTATGAGCCAATCAAATCTATTGAACCAAACCCTCTTGTTTCGATAGCTGTGTGGGCGTGTACCTGCATTTGCCTTTCATACACAAAGTGTTCCCAGGGCTCTAATGTTAATTAGGGAATTTATGTTTTCCTCAGATGATTGCATTATCATCACAGACAGGACAGCTAAACCCCTCTAAGCAGGGAAAAAGAAACTATTTACATATTCTCTCCAATCAAGCTTGAAAGGATTTTAGAGAAAATAGGTAACTTGCCATTTGCTATCAGGACTTGCCCGAAAGCGCATTCCTGGATGTGCAAGTGGGTCATTTCCAATACCTCGTTTATGATGCTTCCAAGGAGAGGAAAGAGAAGAAACACATATCATCTAGCAAACATTACTCTAAAAGTTATCACTTGAGTTTTCTTCCTGTCTATGAGCTCCATCTGTAGTTGTTCCTTTAACTTTTACCTTTCTTTTAGGCTGGTGAGTTTATACTTCAAACTCACTGTGACTAATTGAAGTCTTTCCATGGTTCAAGTAAGTTGCCAAACTAGCAGAGTGTTTATCTGAATAACTGCTATGTTTAGGAGATGCTGTTTTCCTTTTTAAGTCTCAACAAACACACACTTAATTTGATTCAAGTAGATCATCGCTTGAAGCTGCTCAGACTCTAGGGAAATTTGTTTCCCAAATTTTAGCATAATATCTGGCATAATAGATGTTCTATGAATATTTGTTACACTGAAGTGAAGGTTGTAGAAAGTCTTGCAAAATAACCCAAGGAGTCTCTCATTAACATCTAAAATGGCTTTAAACATAAAAGTGAAAACAAAATCAAAACTTTTTAAAGTCTGTGGCCATTAGCTGTCGGTTCATTTGGACATGCTGAAGGCACAAAGTCACAGACCAGTTCCTTACGCATGAGGAAGGATCCTCCCTGTCCCATTTCTGGTGCAGTGATAGATGGAAAACACAGTGATAGGCAGCCATCATTATCCAACTTTAGGCCATTTTAGGCTTAAAGGTCTGTGTTTCTCAGGTCATAATTTCTAGGACACTGTCAGAGCCAACCATTTCTTTCTTTGTGACTTTAATTTTAATCTTCCCATTGCTTATACTTATTAGGTACTTACTTTGTGCCAGGCACAGCTCTTGAGCCTTTCACAGCATAAAGGGTCAATCCTCACAGTGACTTTAGGAGTTAGGTGTTACGCCCTGGCTGGTGTAGCTCAGTGAATTGAGCTCAAGCCTGTGAACCAAAGGGTCGCTGGTTCGACTCCCAGTCAGGGCACATGCCTGGGTTGCAGGCCAGGTCCCCAGTAGGCCTCACACAAGAGGTAACCACACATTGATGTTTCTCTCCTTCCCTTTCTCCTCCCATTCCCCTCTCCCTAAAAATAAATAGATAAAATCTTTTTTTAAAAAAGAAAAAAGGGAGTTAGGTGTTACTATTAACCTAATTTTGCCTATGAGAAAGTGAAGCATGAAGAAGTTGCACCACTTTTTCAGAGCTATACTGCAAGCAGTGGATCAGAGATTGGATTAGTGTGGCTGACTGTCATTAATAAGGTAAGGAAAGTAACCCAATATCCTTCTTTGTGACATTATGGACTGGGGCTAGAATCTACTCCAACTCCTGATAGTATGCTCTTCACCATTATACTAACCTGACTCCTACCTGTTTTTCATATCGGCTAAAATTCTACCTTGAGTGATACAAAACATTGCCTTGACTCCCTTTGCTGCCTCGTTAGTTGTTTCTCAAGGGTACTCAGCTATAACCAGGCTGGTTGCTTCTTAAGTTTAACTGCTTTACGTCTTTTGGGTAGGTGAAATCAGAGATCAAGGAGTTTTGAAATTATAGGTAAGCAGTTTGCAAACTTTTGGACCCCTTTACACTATACAAAGCTTTTGAGGACAACTAAAGGCTTTTGGTGTTGCCCTGACCAGGGCAGCTCATTTGGTTGGGTGTTGTCCTACAACAGGAAAGGTTGCCGGTTCAATTCCTGGTCAGGGCACATGCATAGTTGCGGGTCTGGTCCCAGGTCTTGTCCCAGGTCAGGGTGCTTGTTAGAGGCAGCCTGTCCATGTTTCTCTCACTCTTTTTCTCCCTCCCTTCCCCCATCTCTAAGAATAAATAAGTAAGATATTTTTTTAAAGTTTTGGTATTGTGGCTATCACTTTGTAGAACATCTTTCTTTCTGTCCATGCCATTGTTTTACCTATGTAATTACATACTCTCCCCTGATGCATTATCTTTAGAAAGAATTTGAAAATTGGAGGGACAGAAGGATGCACTATTGGCCGGCTAAGTCTCTAGAGTCACCTTGTTTCTCTTGCTCAGTGTCAGTGCAAGTGAATTTCCATGCCTTCAAAGACCCAAACCTCTCCTTGAAGTGAGGGAATATCCAAATCCCCTCTCTTTTTAAATCAACTGATGCAGACTGTTACCCTCATTTTGTTCTAGAATTCTGTCAGTTTGATCCGCTGCTTTGAATGTTCTTTCTCTATATATTTTTAATTCTATTTGATTTCTATATCAATAAGCTAAGCTGATGAATAATTTTCAGCTTCAGATCATTTATACTTCTTAAAAGCTGATACACCTGTTTCTCCTTTTGCAGTCTGTGGGAAAGATAGAACAGTGCTTTAACTGAAATTCATTATTAACAACACGTTTCTAAGACAAACTTGCTCTCTTAATTTGGTTTACTGTTTGGGAACCCGAATCAAAGGTGATTTTTGAAATGCGACTTCCCTTGACTTACGCCCTGAATATTCCTTCCTATTTCTCCTCAATCTCTGTTCATTGGATTTGCTCATTTTCCAACTATTTGTTATATGCCAAATTTGATGCCATTTGGCTGTCTCAAAATATAAGTCAGTGTTTTAAGGTAAATGTGCGCCCCCACAGACAATATACAAATACATCCAGGCATACATGTCATGCCCCTTTTTGTTACTGTGTCATATCAGTTTGAAAATAAGAATGAGCCCTGGTCCCAAAATTCAGGTCATCCTGCAGAGAACATAAATTAATAATGAGGAAGAAACAGGAGGCCTGGGTCCTGTGTCTTTTAAAATTCTTAACCTTTAGACTATTTCACCTTCTCTGAGAAAGTGTGTTACCCAGAATTGTCAAATAACAATGAATCTTGACCAAATACCTAGAAAGTACCATTATATTCTTAGCGGATCCCAGACTTCTCCCCAGCTTGAAAGACCACAGAAACCCTCTGGCAGCTATTTGAACATGAATAGTTATCAAAATTTTCAGTTTTCAAACAAATAAATAAAATCTTTTAAAAATGTAATATCTTGGCTATTATAAATAATGCTGCAATGAACACAGGGGCGCTTTCATATTAGTGTTTTGGGTTCCTTCAGATATATTCCCAAAAGTTGGATCACTGGGTCAAAAGGCAGATCCATTTTTAATTTTCTGAGGTATCTTCATACTGCTTTCCACAGTGGCTGCACCAGTCTGCATTCCCACCAACAGTGCACAAGGGTTCCCTTTTCTCCACATCCTTACCTGCACTTGTTGTTTGTTGATTTATTGATGACAGCCATTCTGACAGGTGTGAGATGGTATCTCATTGTGGTTTTAATTTTCATTTCTCTGATGATTAGTGACATTGAGCATCTTTTCATGTGTCTGTTGGCCATCCATATGTCCTTTTTGGCAAAGTGCCTATTTAGGTCCTTTGCCCCTTTTTTCATTGGGTTGTTTGGTTTTTGGTGTTGAGTTTTGTAAGTTCTTTATAAATTTTGGATATTAACCCCTTATCAGATGTATCAGTGAATATGTCCTCCTATTCAGTGGATTGTCTTTTTATTTTGTTGATGTTTTCCTTTGCTGTGTAAAAAACTTTAATTTGATGTAGCCAAAGTGTCCATCAGTAGATGAGAGGATAAAACAACTGAGACATTTACACAATGGAATGCTATTCAGTCATAAAAAAGAAGAAAATTTTACCCTTTTGATAGCATGGATGGACCTGGAGAACATCATGCTAAGTGAAACAGCCGGTCAGAGAAAGGCAGAGGCCATTTGGTTTCACTCATATGTGAAATCTAATGAACAAAATTAACAAGCAAAATAGAGATAGATTCACAGATAGAGAGCAAGATGACAGCTAAGGTGGGGGGTGGTGAGGTTAGTGGGCGGAGGGGTTGAGCAGAAAAGAAAAAGGACTCGAGGACATGGATAACAGTGTGATTTCAGAGATAGGAGGGTATAAGGGTACTAAATGGTAATGGAAAAAAATACAACTAAATTTTTTTAAATGGTAAAAAATACATAGAGGAATTTATACACAATAAATGGAATTTACTTAAAAAAATTTTTTTAAAACCCTGGCTGGTGTGGCTCAGTGGATTGTCAGCCCACAAACCAAAAGATCACCAGTTCTACATCCCATCGGGGCACAAACCTGGACTGCAAGCCAGGTTCCCAGTTGGGGGCGTGCAGGAGGCAATCCATCAGTGACCCTCTCCACATCAGACATTTCTCCTCTTCTCTTTCTCCCTCCCTCCCTCTCTCTCTAAAAATAAAAAAATAAAATCTTAAAAAAAAAATTATACTTTCAGTTTTCAGTGACAGCCCCAGGGACTGTGTACTAGTATTACTTGCCTATTATAGACATGAGCATTAATTAAAAATTGTCATGGAAAGGAAATATTTTTTTCATATCTGAGATAAATCACTTACAAATAAGATGAGATACTAGTAAGGGCCAGAATTTAACATAAGACTTTTCAGTAAGAGTATAGAGTATTTTCCTTTCCAGATAATTATAAATAGAAAATCCGAATATAATTGATGAAAGACAGATGCAAGGACATTGCTTGCTGGCTGCCAGACTGGTATCAGAATACATTTTACAAGAGCATGGACGGACCTGGAGAGCATTATGTTAAGTGAAATAAGCCAGTCAGAGTAAGACAAATACCATATGATTTCACTCCTATGTGGACTCTAATGAACAAAATAATTTGGCAAACAAAACAGAAACATACTCATAGTTACAGAGAACAGATTGACAGCTCTAGGAGGAGAGGGAGTTTAGGGGACTAGGTAGAAGAGGTGAAGGGATTAAGCAAAAACAAAAACAAAAACAAAAACACATAGACACGGATAAGAGTATGGTGATTTTCAGAGGGAAAGGGAGGTGGGGGAAGGTGGAAGAGTACAAAGAAGGGAGTGGTGGCAGGAAGAGACTTGACTTTGTGTAGTGAAAGCACAATGCCGTCAGTGTGCAGGTGATGTGTTATCAAGTTGTACAGTTGAAACCTGTATGGTTTTAATAACCAATGTCACCTCAATAAATTCAATTAAAAAGAAACATTTTAAATAAAAAAGATTTTTTTTAATCTAGAAAGATTAGAATTAAAAAAACAGAGGGAAAAAAAAGAAAGCCAATCAAATCTTTTTGAGGAAAATATCTATTTGGGGCTTCACTTTCACAAGCTACATGATATTGAACATACAAAATCCTTGGTTATTCAATATAATTTTATTACCCCATTTCACCCATGTGGCTGAGATTCTTGTCATCCATTACTAGAAAATGAAATGTTTCCTTCAAAGCAAAACTGATGTATGTAAGGATTGACATGATTAGCTCTGTAATGGCAATTACTCAATTATCTCTCGGGTAAAAATACCAAAAAAACAGCACATCATAATCAGCAGAAACATTTTTGTCCTCAGCCTTGCATGTGAACACTTACAAATATCTGCATGCTTGTAAAGGTCTGGTAGATCACATCGGAATCTGCCTGAATATTATAGGTGTCTCAAAAAGCTGTGCAGAGACAGAGAAAGAAGAAAAACTTGCCTTAAACACAATACAGCTGAACAATTTCAGCTCCAGAAGCAAACTTTTTGTGAATCAGGTATCTCAGATGGCATCTTAGCTAGCTATAGTTGATAGAATATCAGTTCTTAAGAAGGAAGAAACTCTACAGAATTGTGACCTATGCAAAGCGTCCCATTGCTAGAGAAAAGTCAAAAGAGAGAGAGAACAAGTGGAAACATTTCATCAAGAATTACTCGTATTTTAAGTTCATTCTCATGAGCACATCCCCTAAGTCACCCCACTCCTCTCCTACATCTTTCTTTCTACAGAGTTTACACTTACTTTTGCATCCCTGAAGCTGGTGACTATTCTAACAGATATGGTGCTCAGGTTTTGTTTTGCTGTGTTTTGTTTCTGTTTCCCTGAAAATGCAAAGATTATCATATAGTTTCTACTCTTCTCATGCCTGCTTTTTTTCCTCTTACAAATGTATCCTGAATATCATTCCACCAGTCATGACCCTTTATAAATGATGAGTTATCCAGAAAGTTTTTAAGAGTTGCATGAACGTCGATCAAATATTATTAGTTTTCCCCTACCCTGGCATGAAATGACATAAAAGTGTCTCCCTTACCATATCAAGCATGGCCTTCCACATGCTGGAGAGTTTGGTTTTTTTAGGTTGTAATATATTTGGGTTTTCATTCTGTCTGAGAGAATTACCCTGAAGATGGAGTAACATGTGCCCAAAAGCTAACAGTAATGATTGATGATACCTGCTTCCTAGACCAATTGCTCTCATGAAGTGATTTGATAGACATGTCCTTTCAGGATTTACGGGGTGAGAAAAGACCCTATTTTGTACTAAATATCTTTGAAACTGAGGAGGAAGGATGCTACTCAATTAAGTTGCACCCTCTGTTGCTTCCATTTGTTCTGTTGTCATTGTTTTGGTCTCTACAGTGAACAGAAATCTGCCTCGTAATATTGAATATTGTTGTTTTTACTTCTTATCTGTAAAGATTCTGAGGATCTAATTCCTCTTTCATGTCACCACTTCAAATCTTTCTATCGGGCATAATCTTTCAAGTCTTTTTTTTCCAGCTGAACATTCTCAGGGTGACTAGTTGCTGTCCTTTTTTAGAGCAGCCCTGACATATTATTGTCTCTCTTCAAACAGGATTTGGGAAAGAGTTTTGGGTACAAAGATGTTCCTCAGGGCATCACACACAGTAGCGAATAACTGGAACATATTGATCAAAAGAAATGGTGACATATGTACATCCTCATGACAGAATGTTATGCAGTCTTTATGTTTCAGAAAAACATTTCTGACCATGGAAAAGGTTTAAACTATGTCAAAACTCAGGATTTTCAATAACATGTAGGCATAATCATCTCAGTTGTGATAAAATATTTTTCAGATACATTTACATGTTGAAAAAAGACAATTAAATTTTCAAAATAAAAATGGTGGTGGGATTACGGTGGGCTTTTTATGTTTTCTCCTCATTGTTTTGTTTTTCTGCAATGAACATGTATTTCTTTTTTCATCCATAAAACTGCACATTAGATTCCAAATGGGCAATGATGCACATAGAATATGGTGGGATCATAATCCCTCTTTTATCTGTGCATTTTTAGTAAAACCAAAGCTTAAGTAAGCCATTTCATAATTTGGACTATCCATAAAAGGATGTATTTGGAATAAGGTCTTTTCATTTTATTGCTGTGAAGCCTCTTGTTCTTATCACAATTTATTCACTAAATCAATTTAGGGGTGGTGGGGGTATTTATTTAATTGTATCCTAGAGAAGTAGGATATAATATATATTGCAGGATTTAGAGTACAGGGAAATACTTGGGGGGAAGTCCTTTAAGAATATGTAGGTTAGAATGGTTATTCTAAAAAAAAAAAAAAAGGACAGACAATAATACATGTTTGGAAGGATGTGCTGAAAAGGGAACTCTCATACATTAGTGGTGGAATTATAAAATAGTTCAACTACTTTGGAGAAAAGCTTGGCAGTTTCTAAAAAATGTGAATATAAATTTACCATATCACCTAGCAATTCTACTTAGAGGTATCGATCTAAGGGAAACATAAATTATGAAAACATAAGTCCATCCTTGTACATGACTGTTCATAGAAACATTGTTCACAGTTGTCAAAAAGTGGAAATAATCCAAATGTTCTTCAACGTGATAAATAAGCATATGTGGTATAGCCATACAGTGGAATATTACTTGGCAGTAAAAAAATAACGATTCACTGATACATGCAGCAAAATGGGTGAATCTTAAAAACATTAGGCAAAGGGCAGGAAGCCAAATGGAAAAGATTACAGATTATAGAATTCCATTTATATAAAATGTCTAAAAAAGATAAATCCATAGTGGCAGAAAGGAGATAAATAATTGCCTGGTGGCTGGAATGGGGATTAATTGCAAATTGGCAGGAAGGATTTCCTGGGTGTGATGGAAATGTGCTAACACTGGACTTTGTAATGGTTGCACAACTCTGTAAATTTACTAAAACTCATTGAATTGTGCATTTATAATAGGATACTTTTATAATATGTCATTTCTGCTTCAATAAAGCTTTTAAATTTTTAAGAGGAATGTATGGATTAATTTTTCTTTGTGGCTCTCCAGATGCTATTATCAGACAAACCTCATGGAGGCTCACCCTAGAAGTGAGAGTCACAGACAATGAGAGGGCAAATTACGTTCTGTAATGTAGCTTTTGTCAGACCAACATCAGCTGACATCACACTTCTGCCCATCTAGATTCTCATGGAATTTATTGTTCGCTCTAGCTTATAATCTATTTTCCTTTGAAGATTGATGGAAAACCTGCTTAACCCCAACACTGGAAATGTGAGAGTCATTTCACTTTACTTGCAACAAAACAGCATTGCTAAAGTCAAATACTATTTTTTGTCTTCATGCTATGGGCATCTTACATGATCAAAGTTGTCACAAAGGGAAAGGAAATTAATGTTTTATTGGTGTTTACAGCAGGCATATTCCCCACGGTTGTGGAGATGACGTGGTCACACTTGTCATGTATGTCACAAAGTGGCAGAACTCACTCTAAGATTGGATGACTGACATTCGCTCATTCTTCAATGAGTTTTTGCAATGAAAACTAACTTGACATCAAGCACGAAGTATGAAATGAATAATTTTGTTTTAGAAAACATACCTGTCATTCTGGTGATTAGGAACTTCTCACCACAGGACACAATCCTAGGCACTGTATTCAAGAAAGGACAGAGACCATCTTTGAAATCCTACTTGCATCTTGCTAGGAAAATAAATTCCTGTTTTAATTTTTAAAAATAACTGTTGAAGCCCATTCTGTGGCATCTCTAGGAAGAACTTTTTTCCTTAAACTTCTGTTTCTTTTGGCTTTTGACTTTTATCCAAGTAGCCCATAAAATCCCACACATGATAATGAACAGCCCTGACTTACAGAATTCTATATTTCTTCCGCTTTTGATATTTTATGTAGCAACAAAAAAGGGCCAATTTCAGTGGTCTTTTACTTTACTGTTATTCTTTAATACTGTATTATTTACTACCTGCTCAGCTAAACCTGGCATTGGCATTATCTTGGGGATTGGTTGGTCCAGGTTAGGGTCACTGTTGGAAATGTTTATTGAGGGAGAGTTTTTCATCAGGTAACATTTTTTTATTAGTACCTGCATAGGAGTTTGAATTTTTTTATTTTAATTCATTTAGACTACATGTGCTTTTTTAGTTTTCAGTTTTTCTTTTATTTAATTCACTGTGCTACTCATTCATTTCATTCACTTAACCAGCCAGAAGTTAATGTATACTTATCATAGTGCCATGTAGTGGAAGTATGGCAATGAAAGACAAAATCTCAGCCTCGAGAGATTCACCAATACATTGACTGGCAATGAAAATGTAATATGATATGTGCTATTATAGAGGAAAGGATGCAGAATGGGGGTCGGCACTTAACAGGTTGAGAAAGAAGTCAGAAAGACTTCCTGAGGGGCCTTCCAATTGAGTCTTGAAGAAAAAGCCAGTTGGAGAAGGAAGGGGAGGATGTATCAAAAAGAAAGACAAACATGTGGAAAATTACAGATACACAAAAAACCTGGTGGATTTGGGAAACTCGAAATAGTTCAGTTTGATTAGGATATGAAATTGCGTGAAAAAACTGTTATGAGTGAAAACATGGGCAGATTGTTCGAATTCTGTTTCTTCCTTAGCTGCCAAGTGAAGATAGGCTTGGAAGGTTGTTCAGCAGAGTGTCAGCATATAATAAGTGTTTTATGTTCCTTACGTGGAGGTGGGTAAACATTCCATAGGACCTCTCTTCTGATTAAGGAAACCCTCCTGATTAATTCTTGTTCCATATATCAAATGCTAGTTGAAACTCATATATTCTAGTTGAAATTCTAATCCTTCTAAAGCCTGTCAAGTAGTTTGTGAACCAGGTAGATGGTTAATAGCTCAGGCTTTTGGAAGTCAGACTTGCAAATTTTCTGTTTCTAATCTGCAAAATGGGAACAATCAAAATGTATGACAGTGTTTTTCTGAGACTTGGAAGACATAGAAGCTGTCAGCACAGTAACAAACACCTAGAAAGACTAATGAAACGATAACTAAAATATCTGTAGTTTTGTTTTCAGTGGTAAATCGGTATATGTGTTTTCTCTCAACATCTCTCTGAGGTACATTTTTACCATTTATATTTTATTGATGTCTTAAAATTTTTCCTTTTTCTCTGCACCATTTAGTTAATAAAGCTAATAGAAACATGCTAATAAATACTCCTAAAAGCAAAAGTTTTGTTAAGTTTTTCAAAGTGTAAGTTATGATGTGATAGCCTGCCACAGAATCAATTTAGTGGGGATACAATAAGCTCTCTTGTCATTATGAAATAAATTGCAACATAATTGAAAATATAGGCATGTAGAAGAGTCAGTAAGAGTGTGTGTTGTTTCCTAAAATTTTATTTCAGTTTTGTGTATATTAGGGCATTATATAAAATATTTTTTCTGTTCTGGGTATTGGTTGAAAAAATTCAAAAGCAGTTTCTCTAAAGGGCCAAAGTGCAGATATTAAAAGTTTCTTTTTTACTTGCACCAGAATTCCAGATTGCTGTATTATTTGACAAGTCGGGCATGTTCAGGGTGGTATGACCGTAGACGATTGCTGTATTATTTGGATAAAATCTAGCAGATTAGAAAAATCTTGTTTTCTAGCTTGTCAAAGAGAGCCAAACATGATACATAGATTGCTTTTCGGGTGCAACAAGAAAAATGCTGTCATTCAAATATTCTATCTGGTGGAAACTCAGAAACAACTTGGTCTTTGAATTATATAAAAAGAGTTTTGAAAAACAGGGCAATTTTTTTCCCATTGCTTTTGTGAACATGTGAGTATACACACCCAGCACAATAAGTGCAGACAGCTCTGGGAGTGTGAAGCAGACTGGACTTCCTCCTTCTGTTCTTACATTATCATCCATTCAAACTGCTGCCTATCTATCTGTACTCCCCTACTGAGTTTATGTTTTTCTTCACTTTAAGGCATTTTCTAACTACTTTGTGAATACAAATGTTTTAGATTGAAAGTAAAATTGAGCACAAAATTATACTTGTAGCTAAAAATGGGCTCTCTTTAATGGCTGAGTTGAGGCTGGTTGTTGTGCCTACCAATGCACGTCTCCTTGGGCTAGGAGAAATAATTCAGAGCTTGGTGAGTCCTTAATGACAGAAGGAGTAAACGTTTTCTTTTTTAAAGAATCGTTTTCTTGGTTCTATTGTAGGGGGACTGCTTGGAGCCTTAGTAATTTGTAGCTATTGCCAGCCGCTATAAAATTCCTTCTTTTAGAGACTATGTCCAGATAAATGAATCTCATTTTTAACCTCATGCAACCTTTACATTTAGTTTTGTAATCACTAGATTTGGACCATTGTTACTTAGCTATGATCAGTACATTATCCTGTCTAGCGGTAGACCTTCCAGTTTGAGCAGAGGTTCTGAGGGTCCAATGGTTGCCAGCCAGGAATAGAAAGAGTTGATTTAATTTTCAGTGGCCTGAATAAAGGGCTAGAGGCAGCTGCTCACATATTTAAAAAAACAACTTCCTCAGACCTTTGTATCTATTTTGTTGCCTTTCTATTTCTTTTCCACCTAAAGAGAAAAAATAAATTAGGTATTGCCATCCTGATAATAATAGTACACTAACTCTTGATTTGAACAAATTCTTATCCCTCAAACAGTCTAGTTGACTATTCTGAGGGAAGAGAAAATATAAATCAATTATTCAAACCCAAAAGCACATATGAATTAAATTGGATAACTTGAAACAATGAATGAAGAAAAAAACACATGGCATTCCTGGTCAAACTTTTGTTTTCTTGTTTTTAACACATCCCTGTTGAGAAATACTTACATATCATTAAAGAGTGAAGTGAAAGTATAAACATAATAATAAATGGCAACTGGCCCCTTCAGTGTGCGGGGAGAGGAGAGATTGGTGGTGTCTGCGGTAAAATGGAGAAGCCCACCCTGCCTAACCAGCCCTCCCCCGCCTCAGCAGATGACTGTCTTTTAGGAAGTCAGGCCCAGGGATTTTAGATGTTTTTCAGTAGAAGCCAAAAATGGATTTTTTAACAAGAAGTCCCCTGGCTTAAAGTGTTGGCTCGGTTTTGGGGGGAACACTGTGCAGACCAAATGAAATTTATCTGTAAGCTTAACTTGGCTTATTGGTTGTCAATTGATGACCCTCAGCTGCAGATTTTTTGACAAGAATAGCTAATACTTATTCATTGCTTATGAGGTTAGTGATTGTGAAGTGCTCTGGAACCCCTCTTTTGAGGAAGTAGCATCCCTGGATCTTGATTTAATACAATTTGCAATGTTTTGGAGAATGCAAAGATTTCTGTGGTTGGTCACATATCACTTAGATTGGAAAAGGGGATACATGAGATTATAGCTAAGGCAGATTTATAAACATGCTTTAATAGAGGGATGGGGGAGGTCTTTGAAAAGCTCTGTGAGAGTGATAAAGCTAACCTAGGTACCAAGAAAGCTTTAAAGAAGAAGTGATAATGAATAAAAATGGATAGTACAAATAGGACTTTGATACAAAAGGAAGGGGGAATTTGTCAAGAGGAGGAAAGTATAAGCAACTCTGTAGTTACATTGTGGGCTTTGATATTGTCTTAAAATGACATAATTGTGTATGATTGAGAGTAGAGTATATGAAAAAATAAAATTGTTACCTGGCCATGGTGAACCTTGAATTTCAGTCTACAGATCTGAGACTCGATTGTTTCATTAAGGAGAGCCATTCCAGGGTTTAAACCATGGTAGAGACATAATCTATTTAATGTGATCTGTGCGTTCTTATCTCAAACCTTGGGTCTCCCTAAAGTAGTTTGAAGATTTCTCTGAAGGGTTGGTCAAAATATGGCTAAGAAGCTATATCATTCCTGGAAGCACTGACAATTCTAAAGAGTCGACTTTGCTCTAGTCACAATAAATTGCATCCTTGTGATTTTCAGATGAAGCTATAAAGCAATGTTCAAGAGACGATTAGAATACCTGGTAATTTTACTAGTGTGCAGAACACAGTAGCTTGTCCTGTTTCTGAACTGTGCACAGAATATAATACCTCCATTAGAAGCAACTAATAGAAGTGATGAAAACATAAATTAGGTGAAATTACGTTGAAATAGGTAGGGAAGAAAATGAAATGGTGCTCTTAATTATTTTAATATAAAGAAAAGGAGATTAGTTTCCAAGAATATGAAAGTGGAATGAAAATGTAATATATAAACATAAGCCAGTAAAAGCATCATTTTTAATGTTAAAATACTTATTCAAAATCAGGGAAAAAACAATTATAAGAAAGTTGTCTCAGATTTGAAAGAAAATACTTGATTAAATCAGTATTTAGAAACTGATAATTTTTCCTCCTAAAATACCAATGGTCAAAACTCTCTTGTAGGTAATGTGCCATGAAAGACACCTGTTGACCAGTACTTGGGTGTTGGTCAGGAAAAACCAATCAATGTGCCAAATTATAATAGGATTTTTAAAAAATGTTCCAGGCAGATGGCCATTTTGGCATAATCACTGTAAACAATGTATCAGTTAATGTGAATTGCTTTATTTCTCTTTTCAAGAAATTCAGTGTACAATGCCTGTGACTCCTGTTCATCAATTCAATAGTAATTATGGGTCTAAATTAATCACTTGGTTTATCACTTGCCAGTTATACAACCTGGTCTCTCTAGATACTTTAGAGACAAGGAAACAATTTAGCTAAACAATATTAAATAAAAAATCCAAGGTCACAAAATGGAGAATAAAAATGATAAATCCTCAACTTCTGATCTTTTTCATAGTTAATGGAAAAGTGAAAAAAATGAATTCCTATAAAGCTGTTGAAAAAATTCAGTTAATCAAAGAGATACTTTGATTGAGCGAATGAATCAGAGGATTTTGGATGGTAGCATTCAGCATTTACGCAGAAATTCAGGAAGTCATGAAAGGCTAGACAACTTCCGTTTGGTGGCTTAGTCTTATTTTCATCTTCTTTTTAAGCTGTAAACTCCCTAGAGTTCTTTATAGAATGGAAATGTTTTAAATGTATGAGTTTGGATATTTGTGTGTTTGTTTGTTTGTTTTACAGTCACACCCTTCTTATTGGCTTATGAATATATTTGACAATTGATTTAGAAGAGGGAAGTCAACACTACCCTGGGACCCTGGAGACCCTGGCTTGTCTTTGGACAATAGCTTTTCCAGTAACCAAAAGCAAAGTCATTGATTAACTGTAATCAATTCTATAAATTAACAGAATTAGATAAAACAGTATTGGGTCTTATTTATCATATAATTACTTATTCATTTTATGCTTTATTTATTTAGAGTATAGTAGTTGGAATTGAGAGTACAAGAGTAAGCTGATAGATATTAAGCATCTCTTCCATGAGAATACAGCTATGTTTGACACAAAAGTAGTGCTCACTAAATATTTAATTAACTAAAGGCTCTAGCCCCGCCCCTCCAAGAGCCTGCACTCAGGTAAATAGAAGACACTTTTCCTTTGACTCACCTGTCCCATAGAACCCAGAAATCTATTTGCCCCCTTGTTGGCTTATTCTGTTTGTTGCTCTTTGTGACTTTTTAGTAGTTAGCTTTTCTTTTTTTTTTCCTTCTAAGTTATTTTCTATCTGTATCAAAACCTTTGATGTGATAGGTAGCAAATGGAAAGAACAGAGATTTATTTGATGATTTTCCCTGAGTCCTAGTCTTTTTGAGAAAAGGCTTGAATAACAGAACAAGATGACATCCTTTGTTGAATTCCAAGATAGCAACAAATCAGATTGGCTCTAAATAGTGCTTAGTTTAGTGACTAGGTATTTTGTGATGATTCAGTATAGTGGTTGATATTTCAGGCTTTCCTTCCAAAAACCTTTTCAGTGAAAAGTAATCATCAGTCTGGGCCCTTGCAAATATGAAATGATGAAACTATCTAAGCGTAGGTGTGTAAAAAGGGAGAAAAAAAAGATGAGAGATCAGCAGTTTGCCTAGAGATTAAGGTTGCAAATTTTTTACCCATTAAGGGGTCCATAACAAGTTAACATTATGATTGATAATTCTGTTGGCTAGCAGTAGTGAACCTTTTATAAAAGTTGGGAAGTTCACAGTAGAAATAGCATGGCCTTCCTGGGACTCTTCTTTAGTGAAGTTTTTGAAAATTTGGCAAACAGTGTTTTGTTACTTTAGGTATGTATACTCCATTTTGGAACCTCTTCTTTTCTTAGATTAATAATGGAAGTCTTTTTGTGAAATCGCAGGCATAAATACATAGTTCAAGCAATACCTGTGGTGCTAATAGTCACTAAAATGTATGAGGTTGTGGTGTCTAAAGCTTGGTAATGAGCAGAAATGTGCCTTAAAAGTATATTAAGTAGTCACAGGTAGAGATATATGGTTAATAATTCAATATTTGATATGTGATCATGTTTTATTATTATTCATTCATCAAATCATCACTGTTCTAAATACTGTAGTCTAGAAACTTCATAGAAAAACAGGACATTGACTTTGTCCCAAACTGTCTCTGGTTTTCATGTACTTTATTGGCCTGCGATCCTCTAAAGGTGTAACAGATAATCAAGCAACTCTGTGTCATAATAAAGCACCAGAAGTAAGAAATGAATGATATGGGAAGAAGAGTGTGTGTCTGGTTAGAATAGAGTCATGGAGACAAGGAAGCAGGATGTAATTATTTTTTTGTTCACTTAGTTAGTTGGAAATAATGACACACTGGAAGCACTAATTCCCAATTATGTAAGAATGGAATAAAGAGACTCAACTAGCTATTTAGGTTAAGAATGAGACATATATGGCCACTCATAATGAATCAAAGAAGAAGTACCTTAATGGCCCATGGGGACAGACAAGACCATGCCTGTTCAACAAAAATTGCAAATTCTCTAAAAGAACAACTGCTGTCTTTACACACTACAGACTAAGAAGGTAAACTAAAGCTTGACCCTAGGTGGTGTAATCACTTATAAGGAATTGCTTTGGACTTTTAAAGCAGTTGTACTTTAAAAATAATTTTAGCATATTTTAGAGTAAGATAGGTAAGAACTAAAGGTTTATATGAGTCATATATAAAACAAGACATGGGAAATTTTAAAAAATAGACTGGAGTGAGACAACACTAGTTAAAAGCTAAAGTTAATTCTGAGCTTCCTGGAAGCCAAGTTTTAAAGCAAAAAAGTTAGTTCTTTTATTTTATATTTTATTTTCAGTTGAAGGAACAAATAAGTTACTTGTGAGAAATGAACTTTTTTATGCTACTGAATTACAAATCAAAGTTAATATCAGGATTCTTATTAAAATATTTTATTGAGAATTATGATATTTCCATAATAAAGGATTTATTTAATAAAGCTTATGTCTTCAGCAATACCAGATTTAATTGTTTTTCTATTCAAGAATTCCCTTCACTGCTGACCTTATGCTAAATCTGTGATCTTGGGTCAGTGGTCACTCTCGGCCTCAGCCTCTGGATCTGCGAAATCACTGCGTATATACCTTCCTCGAGGAATCGTTGTAGAGACTAAATGAGGTAATGCATCCAAAGCAAAATACCTGACACGTAGTAATTGCTCAATAAAGTTGAGCTGCTGTCATCATTGCTGTGCTATCCTCAACATCATCATTGTCATTTCTACCACACCACTTCCAAAGACCTGCAGTCTATCTCCCAACTTTAAATAACAGTGAGAGAGGAAGTGGAGTCTTAAGTGCAGGCAACCACCCTGCTTATAATATCATTGCATGAACTCAGGAATATCTAACCTAAGTTATTAAACCAGAAGCAAGCTCTGATAATACACCATGTTTTATGGTGTCAAGAATCTAAAGCTACTAGAGAAAAGCTGATTTATACTTCTCACAGGACCTGATTTTTTTAAACTTCTTTTTTCTCTGACTTGCTGGGGCTTATTCAAGCAAGGAAAATGTTAGCTGGCTGGAATAGGAAAAAAAATGTATGGAAAAATAAGTATCAAGGATTGATTTGTAGTAACTGTATCTTTCTCACTTTTACTGTTGCAGTTGTGAAGTGTGTTTTTCCTTAAAGTTAAAGAGGAAAAAATGCTTGCAGAAAAGTATCCAAATCATCTGACTACTTTTTTTATGGTATCTCTGGAGATTTAAAACTAAGCTTTGATTTGTTCTAAAGTTGCTGAGTCCTTCAAGTTTGAGAAATTAGGCTTTGGATTGCTCTCAGATGAATAGTTCAAATTCTGTGCATAGTTCTTCAACTTGCAAAGTTCTCTGACGTTGCTCTTAGCAACTCAGCAATAGATGTTTGCATCTTTTATTATATTTGGTCAGGCTTAATGTGGAATAAAATATTGTCTCCTCTCTAAATATGCATTTCCCTTTTGTATTTTTCCACATGTTCATCTTTTTGTTGTTTTTGTTGTTTCTTTTTTTTGTTGCTGAATTTGTGCACTTGCATTACTATAATAGATTGTCACATTGGCAAAAGCATGCCATATGTGGTTAAATTGTAAATAAGGGATGGGGTTAGAGACATGAATATGGTGAAAGAATCAGAGAACCAGGAAAAAAAGACTTTCACATTACTGCAACATGGGTAAATTAAAGAGTCACAAAGGACACCTGTGTGTATTTTTTTCTTACCCTGGTTTAGTGTCCCAGAAGCAGTGGTAGAGGGGAAAGCATTAAACAAGGGGCCATGCTCAGGCGGTTGCAGCAGGTTTTGAGTTCTGTGCTTATGAGAATGTAAGTGGAGAATATCACCACCACCACCACACTAATTGTCCTGAGTCCCCCTTTCTTGTGTTTGCAAATGTTCTGGGTCAGGGAGGAGGTTGGTGAGTGGTCCGCACAAAGAAATCAGATAGGAGTTGAACCAAGTCTTCAGGGATGAATTTTTCAGTTTTCTGGGAAAGTAGTAAGTGATAATAAAGTAATGCCCTCTTCAGGTGATGAGAACATTCCTGCTTGGATATTCTGTGAGTGATGAGGTGGTTCCCTTATGTTTTTTGGACATGCAAACCATTCTCATCTTGGCAGTCCCTTACCATATCCAGTTCCCTGTTTATTTGGAGATACTGGGAATTCTCTCTTAGACAACACTGAAAGGATCTTCTAGCTATAATAGCCCACTCTGGTAACCTCCAACCATTTTGTACTCAACTCTGCCCATCTTTTAAATGTAGAGAAATCATTCCCCCACCAGCTGACATGTTTTCCCCAGAAACATGTCTTTCCTTTCACTATTTTTTTCCTCAAAAACTCTCTTCCCTTCTTTTTAAAGAATTGACCTAGATTATTCAGTAAAATCAGAGCTAAAATCAACCAGAAAAAGCCTTAAATGACAGGCTTAATCATTAAACTGTCTGAGGGCAAGATATGTATTTGTATCCCAACCTTTTAGTAAATCAGTGATAAAATATAGCATTTATTGAGCAGTTACTGCATTAGTTACTTTGTTCTACAAAGTTATATTTTTACAATATAACTTATTTAAACCCAAAAATCTTTATAAATCTTATATTCCCATCTTTTTTAACTAAGCCAAGGCATATAAATGTTGTAGTCCAAAAGAATCCAGATTTAAATCCAGAATGTCTGACTTTGAAGCCCACAATCACCACTTCTCTATAATGCCTTTTGTTTTTCAACAGCTAAAGGTTAAAATATAATACAAAACAATTGTATTTCCATAGCCAAACAGTAGGAATGTTCATATTTTGCTACAGAATAATGGTTAACATGGAAATGTAACCTCTAGTGATAATATTTGTTGATTAGATAAGATCACAATTGAGAACAAGTTTATTTTTGTAAATGTTTATGTGACACAAGTTATCACCCATATGAAGATTGGTAAAACAAGACCTCTGATTCAGGAGTCCCCAGTCTACTGGGTCTTGAAATATAAAGGAAATATTTAATAGTTCAAGTCATTGCAGTGATGATGAACACAGTTGAATTGATCATAACCCATAGGCCATGACACCTTGTTATCAGTGGTCCATATGTCCCCCCCCCTTATTTTATTTATTCATGCATTTAGTTGTCAATTTATTCCTCTCACTTTCTTTGCCCCATTAACTTCTCCACTGGCAAATGTCATTTAAAAAATCAGCTTCCCGTTCTTTGAGCAAAGATATAATAATTAATCTGCATTTCTGCTAGAGTACTATAAGTTTTTAAGACCCATTGGTAGAACACAGGGCAGTCAAATTTTATAAACAATATTCTCTTAGAATAATTCTAAGACTTCTCTTAAGTGTTTGGATCTATTGATTATACATATTGATAATACTTTGGCCATGCTAGCTCTTCGAGAACAGAGAAAGGACCCCGGGGCCCATATTTCACCTAAGAATAATTAACAATGGGCTATTGTATGACGAAGGGCTGTGTGGAACATAAAACAAATTAAATGGCTATCACAATAGGATCGGCCAGAACTTATCGATTGAACATACTGAGGATGTCTGGGAATGTTGGATTTCTGTCTGACTCTGAAAGAATTAGTTATCTTTAATCCAAATTGCATTTTGAGCCCCATGAAATCACAAGAAAAAATACTGTTTCTGAAACGAAAGTAATCCATGTTTTTATCTTAAATCTCTGTTTCCTAATATTGCTAGGTGTTTTTTTCCCCCCTTCCTTTTCAACTCATCAGTTAATTCATTCTGGTAAGAAAGCCCAGGGATTTTGGAACTACTGAAATGTAATGACGGAAACTGCGATTTATTATTATTATTATTAAATGTTTGTGCTTCCGTTTTAAAAGAAAATCAGTGGAACGCCGATTAACTTTTGGATACTCTGTCTTCTAGTCACAAGGATCATATCTGAGCACATACATCATCAGTGATTTTATCCAAAGGTTTTTTTTAACCCTTTAAAATCTTTTAACATGATTTCACTTAATAAAACCATTTTTTTAATAAAAATGGATTTAATGCCAAAGAGATTCAGTCCCAATGTTAAAAACATCAGCATACGAATACCTGTTGACTTTCCTAGTTTTGGATTCCCATGTTTATTTATTGCACACGTATCTCCAAGAAGTTTTGGTCATATATTTTAAATTTTTAACATTCGATAAATATTGGAAGAAAATTGTGTTCACACTCAATAAAGCTCTAATGTATTTGAAACTTTTTGGACTTGACTTTTAAAGCAAGTAATATTTATATTTATAAAATGACAAGCTTGACGTAACTGGATCCACTGACTGGTGAAGAGCCGGCCGATTGGTCTGGGCCGGGAAGGGTACCCTGCTGAGTGCTTGGATGAATAAAGGCTTTCTTTGGTGTTAAGTAACTCCCTGATGTCTTTAAATGCAATTGTTCTTTAATCTTCTAATCCCCAAATATTTTGTTGTCAAATTCTCCAGTACTTCTAAATGCTGCTGGGGAAAAATACAAATGAAAACCAAACTGTCAATTATAGAGACTGCCAAACATAATGAAAACAGGAAAAGAGTCTAATGAGATCGTAGGTCCCATCACTTCATGTTAATAACTATTAACCAATAAAAGCCAATCCTACACCATGCCATCCGACTTTCTCCTGTCTTACTTTCTCCTACTTCTCATATTGCTTTGAAACAAATTCCAGCCATTATATCATTTCATTAGTAAATTTTTAATGTGTTTCTAAAAGGTGAGCTCTCTTTTATCCCCACCATAATCATAATACCAATATCATATTTTTTTAAATAATAAATTTTTAAATTAATCAAATTTTCAGTAAGGGTTCAAGTTTTTAATGATCTAAAAATTTCTGGTATAGTTTAACACGTCTTTCTGACCAACTTCTGTGTTTTCTGGAAGTTGGAAGTTGGATCTAGACCCTGGATCAAGATTCTGGTTTAATTTTTATTTTTCATTTGTGAGATTACTTCATAGCTGCACATATTTTTCCTTTCAGGAGGCATATGACATCTGTCTTTTTATGCATGTGTGCAATGATAACAACAGTTGATGCTCAATGTCAAGATTTACTTATTCCTTATATATTACATAGAATACTTCTACCAAGAGAATTTATGGATTTAAATTGTTTCATGTATTTTAATTTAGTGTAGTTCTTATTAATGCTCCAATTGTTTCAACTTAGGTAAGCTGGATCCTCTTCAAGTTTCATTCTGACACTTTGGACATGGATCTAGTCTTTAACAGCTTTCTTATTATCAGATACAATAGTATGTTCCAGGTTCAGCTTGTACATTTTGCCACTCAGGCAACAATCAGCCATTTCTTCTACTTATAGACCCATAGTCTGGGCCTTAGGGTTGCTACTAAATTGGTCATTGTTTCTCAGCCTTTTCAGCACAGACTTAGAAAACGTTTCTCTTTTTCCTGTACCATCTTATTTATAAACTGAAAATCAGCTCTTTGTTCACATGTAAATATTTTGCTTATAAGACTTGCTTGACATGAGAGATTTAAGTAGCTTACATATTGCAAGGATGTTCACTGGCATCGGTAAAACACCTGGTAGTTAGGATAAGTGTTTCAGGCTATACGAAAACATTTTATATTTAAAATTGCATGTCTTTCCTATTTGAACTGTGTATAAATATGAAATATTTTGTGTTTCTTCTGAAAATCATTTCCAGAAAATAGAGTTATGTGCTGAAGAATACAGAGCAACTTAATAATGATGTGACTATATTAGTGAGTCACAATCCGCTGACGAAGTAGAGGGTGAAATCTTAATTTTTTGGAGTCTGATTAACTGATAATAGCTATGTCATGATGCTTTTGAAAAAACCTGTTGTGATGAGCATTGAAGTAATAAGAAGCACCAGTTAATAGACGGAATGAAAACAAAAGAAAAACAAGCACTGATTATTTTCCCTTCACAATTTCCTGAGCACCTGATAGACATTTCAATTGTATCAGTATCAAGATTAGTGTTACTGGGTGTCATCCATTGGGCTTTCTACAATTAAAAGTTAAGAAAAAGTGTATAGAAGGAAGGTTGAATCTGGATATCAGCAAAGAAGATAGGCAAATAAAGCATATTATTCAGTTTATTTAGAAAAAGTAAAATAAATTCTGCCTCTCGTCTGACTTGTCTTGTACAATGTGGGTAAAATCAATTATTAAGCCTAAACTTTCATAGATTATAATTTTCAAAGCACCTTGTGAGGTTAAGTGCGGAGGTAGAGAAATGAATGTTTATTACTAGGACCCTGGGAGAATAATAATGTATAGCAGTAGAATGAATTCTATTCAGCAACTGAAAAGAACAGATGGAGCTCTATGGAAATCTCCAAAGTGTGGTATAGTTTGCTGGCTGAAACACGGCCTATGGAGCCAGACCTCTAGACTTCAATCTTGGCCTTATTGGCCTTTGGCAAGTTGCTTAATCATTTATATCTCAGTTTCTCAGTCTCTGAAATGAGCAGTAAATTAACATATACTTCTGTTGGTTGCAAGGAGTAACCTCTCCTCTCTTTCCCTTGCCCTTCCTCTTCATTCTCTCGTTCATATTTTTGTTGTCTTCATCATCACCATTGCCTTGGAGAGGGACAAATGAAAGCTCTTTGTGATTGTTTCTAAGGTAGGGTACTGTTTGTGTCAATAAAAGCATATTGATATATACCTCCATACAGAAACTTTTATACTTATCTGCATAAACATTTATGGAAAGACAGATTATAAAGTATGAAAAAGTGGTTATCTCTGAAGGGCAAATCTATAAAAGGAGGGAAAAGGGTGATACAATTACTTTATATATTATACATTCTCAGAACTTCTAACATCAAGCTGTCAAGTCTGTGTTGTTAAAAAATTGTGTCCCCTGCCTGTGAAATTACCCTTGCTCAGATGCTGAAGGTTGCAACCTCCATGAGTCTTGGTCTTTTCATTCATAAAATGAAATGAGCAATCAATGCCCATAGGTGGCTGATTGGAAAGAAAAAAATGAGGGCTTCATTTGCTCATAGCACAAAGGCCTACCAAAGAGAGGGTACTCAATAATAATTTTTATTATTCCATCATGTTTTGATTATTATTATCCCATTATAGTGTTTCTTGAACGATGGAGATTCTGTTAGTAATGTTCTCAGAGTCGAAATACAAAGATGATAATGATGACAATGACCAAAATAAGAGCTTATATTAACTGGGCCCTTATTATGTTCCAGGCACTTTTCTCGGCCCTTTGCATGTATTAAAATATTAAAGTTTAAAGCAAACTTATATGGCAGTACTATTATGTTATAGACGAGGAAACTGAGGCACAGAGAGAGGGATGCAGGAAATGGAAATGGTGATTAAACAGAAAATTCTTGAAGTTTGACTGTGAAGTAGAATATAAAAACAGAGTCATGGTGAAAATGGAACGTAGGATCAAGGGAGAGTCTTTGAAAACAGGAGAGGCTGTACGAAGTCTGTATTCCAGTGAGGACGACCCAACAGAAAGAGAGCCATTGAAGACACAAGGAGGGAGAGGAGGTATTTTCAGGAACAAAGGAGGCAGGAGATGACTCTTACAGGATATAAGATGAGTGCAAGGATATGCCTGGCTCAGTCAATAAAGAACTGAATGAACTGGACTTGACCATTTACCATTTCTCTACCAATTTATAATTACTTGCCACAGTGATACATTGCACAGTGTTTTTATCTGATGTATGCATTCCACATTTGAAAGCCGATGTCTTATTTTTAGCCACACTTAACTTTTTAATGAAATTATCCTTCTCTGTAATAAAAAATAATTTTCCTGTTAGGTTACATTTTAGAAAATCACATTATCTGGTTATATTTGTATGTTTACATTTTTAAATCTACCAAAATTATTTTAAATCTATGTGATCTCTTACTTATGTCTATCACTTGTCATTCCATAAACATTTGAGTGCCTCCTCCGATCAAGGCCAAGTCTAAGACCCTGGGGGGATACAAGATGAATCATATGCAAACCCAGCACTTAGTTCACAGTCTTGGCACTGAAATGACTTGTGCATGTCTCTATCTCCCACTCCTGCCCCAAACAGACTTTAAAGAAAATTATAAATGTTTAATAAATCATAATTATTTTCAATAAACTATTAACTCTGAATTTAAGCTGTGGTGCTGGATTGCGTGGCACTTCGTAATGCCTGGACTGGTTTAAAATTATAATCAAGTAAAGATAATTTATCTAAAGAGTATGTCCTTCATTTACTACAACAATAATAGTAATACATTAACTTTTATTTTTCCATTTTTGCCATGAAACTCAGATTACTCATTTATCATCACAGCTTCCCTGTGAGCAGAAAGAAGCAGGTGGTACTACATTCCTTTTTTATCTTAATCTTCTCCTGCTGAACCTAGAGTGAATGGAAAGTGTCAGTTTGCCCTATAAATACTTTTCCTTGAACTGCCAAGTGACCTCTGATTTATCAATATGGGTTTTGTTCACTGACATTTAATATTCAGTTACAAAAATGTATGTTACCCAGCCCTTAGCCACATCAAAAAATAACAAAAGTTGTGAAAAGAAGGAAAACAGAGCATCTGTAGGCATTAACAATGTTGTATGCGGGAAGTAATATTCTAGTAGACATATATTCTCATTATATTTACAGTAAATCATATCCACTAGCCAGAATGCCTACAGCCTCTATAGGTGGCCTAAATCATCACCATTTCCATTGGTGATGATTACCAGCCTTCTACACTTTTGTTCTTTCTCCCCAGGACTCAAAATGCACATTTCAAGTTGCAGTAGACAATAGCCATAGAAAGTGGGAGCTGCTACTTTCTGTTTTGAAACCAGTAATTCCCTTGCACTGTATATGGAGCCAAAGGAACCTGTGATGAGTCATTTCTGATTAAGGAGAAGCAATAATCAACAGATAGTACATTTACTGTTAATACATTAAACACGCTAGATGCCTTCTTTTTACAGCTAATTCTTACTTAAATTAAGCATAATTATTTTAACTTATTTTTCTTCTTACAAGTGATTTTCAAAGTATGTTTATAATCATTCTCAATGTCAGGTAAACTCTTTAGTTGCTACGGAACATGCTTGCTGAATTTGTTTCCCCAACGAGAAGTAAAATATCCCTTCCTGCACTATCTTTCTCTAGGTAAATTAACACTTAAGTAGGGCACATTCAAAAGAGAGCATAACATATTGCACTCAAGAATTCTGGTGTCAAGGAAAATTAACTGTGTATAAGAGCTTCTGTCGACCACCAGCAAAGAAGTTGGTTCGGTAGAGCTCGCTGTGTAATTTGTGGAGTCCACTGCAAGATGAAACCACAGGGTCCCTTGTTCTCCAATTACTAAGTCTTTCTTTTCCTCTTTTTTTTTTAAGATTTTATTTATTTTTAGAGAGAGGGAAAGGAAAGGTGAAAGAGAGGGAGAGAAACATCAATGTGTGGTTGCCTTTCGAATGCCCCCTACTGGGAACCTGGCCCCCAACCCAGACATGTGCCCTGGCTGGGAATCAAACTGGCCACCGATTGGTTCGCAGGCCAGCACTTGATCTACTGAGCCCCACCAGCCAGGGCCAATTATTAAGACTTTCAAGACAGCAATAGCCGAGCATTCTATCGAGCACAGGACCCTTCGGAGTGTGGGGCTTGCGAGGCTGCACAGGTCTCATGTGCAGTAAGCTGACTCTAAAGCCACAGTCAAACACCCCTTCTCCTCAAGGTCTAACAGTCCTCATATCTCAAGATCTAGGTCAAAGTCTTTTGATTCTGTGAAGCTGGAATGGACTAACAACTCCTAGAGGTCAGGAGTTTGACCCACCAGCAGGCGGCATGGTCCTGATACCACACTAGAAGCTCGGGAGTGAACCCACCCAGTCCTCAGGGCCTTCTCCCGCCTCTGGAATCTAGAGTTACACTCTCTCCAGTCCATTTGCTGCTTAATCAAGTAGTATGTCAGGGCATTTGTTGTTTGTGTTGAATAAGAATCTTTTCCTTCTTACATTGCTGTATTTTTTTACATGACTTTTCCCTCATCCTGAGCGTAAGTTCTTTGGCAAGAGTTAACACCCCAGAGTTATTCTATCTCACATATACCAACCACAGTATCTTTTCCATATGACCCCCAAAATTTTTTGTATTCTCACTGATACAACTAATTAGCAACAATGAGTCCAATGAATACACAGTACACTCCAGTTTTAGGGTATCAAAGAATATGGTATTAACTGTCAAAATGTTACATTTGCCTCACTGTTTTTTTTTAATGTTATGATTGAAGGTGATTAATTTTAAATTTAAACTTAATTGTGTAACACAGCATTTCCTAAAGTGTACTCCATGGGATATTGATGACTGTAATATAGATTTCTATGATCAAAAAAAACCCTTGGGAATACCTTGGAAAATAATAATATAGCTAACACTATGTAGATCCTTGCTGGCTTTCCCATTTCCACTGCTACTGCCCTCAATAAGTCTACTTAAGATAGTGACCCCACCACACCTTTAATTGTCCTCATTCTCATCAATTAATTTGAGTTTGTCTGAACTCACCCCTTGTCTACTATATAGCCACTGGCACCTGTTACCTTGCCGCAAGAATCTCTCC
The DNA here is from genome assembly GCA_004026545.1 of Mormoops blainvillei. NCBI lineage: Eukaryota > Metazoa > Chordata > Mammalia > Chiroptera > Mormoopidae > Mormoops > Mormoops blainvillei. The sequence goes on along the minus strand of PVJD01001431.1, from coordinate 235,535 downwards.
TTAAGCAACTGTCACATTAGTGGTTCTCAGTGTGAAACAATTTTGCCCTCTAGGACATTTGGCAATGTCCGTAGATATTCTTGTTGTCACACCTCAGGTGAGACCAGGGGATGTCATTGGAATCTGTTGGACAGAGGCCAGGAATGCTGCCAACCATCCTGCAATGCACAGAACAGCCCCTATAACAAAGAATCATCTAGCAAAAACATCAATAGTGTGTATTAGGTCATATCATTGACTCCTTGGAAACCTTTATTGGCTTTCATCTCACACTGAAGGAAGTTCATACCCTCGAGCATGGTATTCAGAGTAACTCACATATGACACTAGCCTCCCTTTGCAGGTCATCTCCCACTATTTCATTCCATAGACACTTTATTAAAATCAGGGGACTCAGACCTCCTCAAACACAGCTTGTACTTCTTCGATGTTCTTACTCTCCCCCAAATGAGAGTGATTTCTCTCTTCTCTGGACCCCTTGACGCTCTGTAGCTCTTTCATTTTTGGCACGTGATTACACAAATGCTTACGAATCTTCTAATAAACAGTAAATCCTCAAAAGAAAGAGCCAGTCGTTGAAAACAACCACACTGAAAACTTTGTGTCCTGTCAAGCTTTTAATAAATGTGAAGAAATACTTGAATTGAATTAAATTCTTTAATTTTGAGGAGAGGTTTCTAGATCAGGCTTTATAATTAGTTTTAAATTCATCTACATTTAACAAGAAATGAGTTCCTGCTGTTAGTAACGGTGTGATTTTAAGAGCTATCTTCTTTTAGAAAGAAAGCTTTTAGGCTTAATATAAAACTGGCCACAACTGAACTACAATAGGTATTATGCTATAACTGCTCCTTTGCTATTTAACAAAAGGATTCTGATATTACATAGCACCAACTAAATGTGTTTATATTTTTTAGTTAAGGACATGATTACTTGTGTTAGCTAAGCAATTTCTGATGCAAATGAAGGTTATTTTTAAAAGACTAAGGAAATTTTCTCATAATTGGAAATCCAGAGGGAGAGGAGCGTCAGGAGTGACCACTCGGCAGCTCCAGCTTTGTTCTCCTGCCCTCCTCCAGCCTCAGACCGATGGCCGAATAAACACCTGTGAACAACCGGACCCAGAAGAAGAGAGAGGGAGAGTGAAGACCAGATGCTCTGGGGAACAGTGAGGGAGAATTTTCCAAAATCTCCAACTTAGGCACTTTCATCTTGTTGGTCCCATTTCCGAACCAATCGTTGTCAAGGGAAATGGAATAACTAGCCGAACGCCCATGTAAAGGAGTCCGCTCCCCACGTGGCGTCTGTGCAGTAGCAGGAAGGATGGGCACCTACACAGAGTCAGCCTGTTGGGGGCAGCAGCGAGGAAAACGGGGGCTGGGTGAGCAACGGATATTACGTAATATAAACTGTCGGTCCTACTATTGCTGAACAGCCCACTGGTTATTTTTTAAGTTGTGAATTAATTCAAAATCAGACTTGCTTTCCAAAATTCTGTCCCATTTTTTATGTCGAAACAGTCATAGAGTGAGTTAGCTTAAATCATCTCTGATAAATAGGTTGTATTAGGTATTTCTGCCTCAGCTATTTCCATGTACTCCTCAATAATAATAATGTAAAAATAATTTTACACCCATAGTACCTTAAACTTACCATACTATTACATAAAATCTTGCATAAAATTGGAAATTCTAAAGCTACAACATCATTAAATTCGCAATTTGAATGACACTGCAATAGACAGTACAATATGTAGCTCATATAACTCTCACCTAGATGAGCCTATATGAAAGGCCTTTTAAGTACAAATGCTTAAGTTAAAATATGGCCATAGATTTTTTTTTCATGTTTAAACCAAAGTTATATAATGAGCTTTGCTTATGCAATCTGATCACCAGTAAGTGTTCTATTTTCAGCCCTCATACATCAATGAAACTTGGATAGAACCCTTAGTAATGTTTATATCAGAGCCACTATTACATTTGCTTATATTAAATTAAATATTCAAAAGTGATTTGTAGTAGATGTATATATGTGTCAAGATGAGTTAAATTATGCACTTTAAATATGTGCATTTTAGTGTAATTATAACTCAAAGTTGAAAAAAGTAAAAACAATTAATAAACAGTAAATGCAGAAATTACTGAAAGTGCACGGTGCAGAATCTGATCACAGAGAGCTACTGGCTCTTTCACAAAGGCTCCCATCAGGTTCTTCTAGCCACCTATTGCTGCTTGACCCTAGACTATGCTGTAAGGTCAGTATATTTTACTACAGTTTTTATAATCATCTTAATGGTATCGCATTCAAAAGGGTCTCGAATTAATTCTATAAACTGTTGTCTCATTGTAAAATAAGTAGTAGTGGATGGTAACAAAGCCCTTTTTTGGCTTGAGGAACCTATGATTTGAAATCCCCAAGGTCATCATAAAACATCAATTCCTAACAAGCTGAGTATCAATGAACAAATAACTTGTTTCCAAAGTACGTTAGTGACAGATTCCAGCAGAAGTGAACATAAAAGATTTAGCCGATCCAGTCAGCTGGACCTTCCAAGTCATTGCTTCCCGAATTTGAGTGTGTGTATAAGAATCACCGTGTTTTCTTGTTGAAATACAAATTCTAATGCTGTAAGTCAGGTCCGAAGGCCCATAATGGGCATTTCTAACAGGTTTGGGGGGATGCTGATGCTGTGCATCTTCCTAGAGGCCTTAAAATAACAATATTCTAAGTCACCTAAAATTCACATAAATGAAATTTAACTATATGGATTTCAATTTGTTGTCATGTTTGATCATCTTTTGGAAATGGACACATATCTAACAAGAATTTGTGACTCCTACTAAATTCTTTCATGTTCTACAAGTTGAAAAATATGCTCATTGAGTTTATAATATTTAGGAATCAGGTCATCTCTAGAAAAGGTCAAAGCTTCAATTATAACTTATTCTTAACTTTATGTCAGGACAGAAAACACATAACCCACCTCAGGAAACTGCTTAAAAAGAGGTGCTACTACTTTTTTTAATCAGAAAGTTTTCCATGTGTCTCTGAATTTAAACCTATTTTAGTTATATCTGGTAAAATTGGAAAGTTGGGGACACGTTCTTCATACTTTTGATATATTTAAACATTAGTAAATTATCTCTTTATTCCTTTTACTAAAATTTGGATAATCTCAAATTCTCAGACTTCCAAACTTTTTACTATTTTGATTTCTCATCTCTGTTTACTATTCTAAATTCCTCTGCACATTGTAAGCATGAGGAAGCCAATTCCGTAAATATACTCTCTTAATAGGCACACATCTACTTGTTAAACACAAAACAATCAGAATTTGAGTAAGCTTTCAGTCATTAGTGAGGAAATGATTTCAGCACAATTTAGAAGTTCTGTATATTTCCTCCCTCCTTGGGTTACTTGTTAGACTCTATACAAGTGTGTAAATCTGGATTGAAGGGGACACTGCTGATGGTGCACATGATTGACTATAACCATGAAATTAAGCCCTGGGCTACATGCCCAGTATCTAAACTAAATCAAGGAGGGTATAATTAGAACTAAACAGTGAGTCTAAAAGAACTTGACTTTGTTCAGTCTCAAGTTTCTGGTTCCATTGTCTTCATGTTTCATTGAAATCTGCATTTGGGCACTACAGGAAGAGAGAGAATGAATACGCTCTGATTATAGAGAAGATTGTGTAGCAGATGGAACTAACCTAGAAAAGATAGGTTCAAAGAGAAGGAAATCTATGCACAGCACATAGTGGATACTTGCTAAACATTGCATAGGAGGAGTTTTTCAGGTTAAACTGGGCTTGTTTCTCACATTTAAGATATCGAGAAAATATTTACAATGCTGAATTAGAAATATAGAAGTAATAGGAAATAATTTGGCACATTTAGAATTTTTATTTCAAATAGCACAGCAGGTCATAACAGGCTCTTCATGACTTATGTATGATAAAAATAACACTCTTGGTTTTGTTTCTTAGCTAATTGTACTGTTACTTCTCTGTGACTCTGACTTCTAAAAAGAGGATAGCTGGTTAAGTATTATTTGTTTTCATTTTGTCTTTTTCTGGTATTATAAGGGAAAACTAGACTAAATAACAAATAGAGAACTTTCTGTTCCTTGGTGACAAGTACTGTGCAATGTGTTTTTCCTCAGACCACTCATTGGATATAGCAGTAACCTCATACTAGAGAATTAGCATGGAGATAGTATAGAGGGATTTTGAAAAACAAATTCATATCATGAAATATGGTAGCTAATAGACAGATATTAAGTAGGGACAGATAAATATTCTATTTGTAATTCTGTTTAAATTTTCAAATGGTATAAAATTTGGGGACTTAGAGAAATTTTTCTAAAATTTGATATCAATATATGTAATTATTAAGGAATAAAGCCTTGAATATTATAGAATATAGGCAAAATTTTGGCACTAAAATTTTAGATGTATAGGACCAGCTAGCATATCTATTTCAAATTCAAGTGTTTTATCACCAAAATAGATAATAAAATTTCCTTGACCACAGATTCTATTCTGGGCTCTATGATCCTTGTAAGATATAATTAAACATGCTTGTTAAGTAACTCTTCATATCAGAAATATCAAAGTATACACCCTGGCTAATGTGGCTCAGTGGATTGAGTACCGGTCTGTGAACCAAAGGGTCACCAGTTCAATTCTCAGTTTATGGCACATGCCTGGGTTGCGGGCCAGGTCCCCAGTGGGGGATGCATGAGAGGCAGCCACACATTGAAGTTTCTCTACCTCTCTTCCTCCCTCCTTTCCCCACTCTCTAAAAATAAATAAATGAAATCTTTAAAAAAATTTTTTAAAAAAGAAATATCAAAGCATAGCTGTGTGATGCACTCTTAGCCCAGTAAGCGTAGCAGGCAGTGATCCATGGGGTATCAGGAATGAATATGGCCCATAAATTCTTCCTTCTGACTGTCTCTAGCTTTTCATCACATCATGCTCTCTGAAGTTACCCTCAGTATGTTTTCATTCATTCATTCAACCAACTTTGTACTGCAGGCCTATCAGGTACAGGGTGTTATGGGGGTTACTAAACTAAATAGGCAAAATTTACCTTTGCATTACCAATGTCTGGAGTATTGGAGGGCCTCTGAACTGATTCTCTCACTTAGAAAAATTTATATAATTCAAACGATCTCAGCCTTTGTCTTTGCTACCAGTATAGCCTCCCAATTGATATTACTAGGTCTAGTATCCCTTCAATTTATTTTCTACTTTACTGCCAGATCCTTTGTAAAACATAACTCTTTCATCATGTCATTTACTGCTCAAAAACCTTAAAGATCCCCTAATGGCTTCAGAATATTATTCATACTCCTTATTCAGAAGATGCAAAACCTTCCACAATTTGGACCCAATAAACTTTCCCAACCTAATCACTGATCATCCCCCTTAACACTCTGCACTCCACTGCCGACTGGTAGCACTAAACAGGTAAGTTCAAGAGTACTGACTATGAAGCCTGACTGCTGGACTATGAATCATGGCTTTTCCAACTCCTGCGTGACCATGGGCAAATTACTTAAACTCTCTGTGTCTCAGTTTTCTCATCTGTAAAATAGGGATAATAATGGCTACCACTGCAGAGAGTTGTTGTGATTATAAAATGTGTTAATGTATGAAAAGCATTGGGAATGGAGATAGGCACATATTAAACACTTGGTGATACCTGCTATTATGTTTTCTTTTCTTTATGCTTTGCTCATGTGATTTCCTCTACTTGGGAAGCCCACTTCACCCACTTACTCCTATTGTTTTATGTCCATATATAAATTCTATCTGTCTTTCAAACTCTAATTTAAATGGTCTCAATTGATCCAGCTACAGTCTGTACTTTTTGAAAAGATTTTATTTACTTATTTGTAGAGAGAGGAGAAGGGAGGGAGAAAGAAAGGGAGTGAAACACCTGGCCCATGACCCAGGCATGTGCCCTGACTGGGACTCGAACCAGCAACCTTTCAATTCACAGGCCAGTGCTCAATCCACTGAGCTATACCAACCAGGACTACAGTCTGTAGTCTTAATCACTAAGCCAAATTGCCTCTGCCACAAAAACATAACAATTAATCTCATGACAAAAATAACTTTGTTTTCAGGTGAAATATAAGCAGAGATTATAGAAATTTGTGGTGTATGGAATAATTCCAATAACATTGCTCATGATATACAGGACAATGATAAATGGACAATTGTGAATTAATAGGTAGAATTTCAGTCTCTGAACACCAGTCTTCATAATTAAAAGAATCAAGTTGTCCTTGTGCTCCAGGATCATGGAGATGTACAGAATGCCCACAGCATTCTTTATTTTGTGGTCAAAGAGACATATATAGGTGCTTTTCTTTAACCTTAAGAAATACACCCCATCCCTCAAACACTCCACATTCTGCTGAGCTGTTAAAGGAGTGGGACATTTTTGATTCATTGAAAGGGGGCCTGTGCAGAAGTTTTCAATGATGAGTTTCAGGTACTATTGGAGCCCATTTTAAAACAGGTTTTCAACAGGACAATGAAGCAGCAGCTCCCTGGTGAGATTCAGCAGAAGGGAGTGCCATCGTTTGCAGGGCACTATACATTGCCTCTTATTACCTGGTCGCTCCAGCAAACTGGCCCTAGTGAAAAGCAAACAAAATATTTGTCAGGAGGGAAGAGATACAAAGGGTCCTAAAGCAAGTTTCTTGATTGCAGAACCAGAAATCAATTCCAGCTAATAAGCAGAAAGGCATGTATTGGAAACTATAATAGAATCAACAATAGGTTAAGAGACCAGGCTTGGGGATGAACTGGAGTCAAAAGAAATACGAGATCCTCAGAAGCAAGAAGTATGAATTTGTTTAGTAACAGAAGCTATCTCATTAACATGCAGTACAATGTATTACGCCCAACTGTTTCTTTCATTCTTGCACTAGTGGATACAGATTTTATTTTACGGAAGAGAGCAGCCCTTTGTACCAAGTTTGTTATATGTCCATTTACCATCTCTGTTGGCAAAGGGAGGTAAAGGGTGTAGCTCCTATGAGGCCCAAAGTAGAAGGCAGGCATGTGGATTGATATACCTCTCTCCCCACAGGACTATCACAACGGGGCAGGAGTAATTTTCCCAAGTGTGGCCGCAGTAGTTTGAGAAAGAGAGAATGGATACAGGACAGGCACATAATGACAAATGTTCAGTCCAGATCCTGGGGGGCAGGGGATTGAAAAGTAGCGCAACCAATATATCATAAACCCCTCAAGGCCTTGCCTTAGACACAAACCTAATATTTTGTCAAAGCTAACAATTAAGAGAAGATAATGCTCTTTAAAAAAAATGTTTATCTAATTCTATCTTTGTCTATCAGTATAACCAGTAAATAGAAGAAATGCATTTTAACTAAAGAACAAAGTTACATTGATCCAAAAAAACAGCTACAGCTTTCTCCATTGATTTCTACAGGGTTGTTTTCTGAATTACTGGCATTTTAAACTTCCACTTCTTTTCCTTTATAGTTTTCAAAAAGTAGGATTGCCTTGAAGTAGTAACAGGAAAAAAAAGTTTTCTTTCTTCCTGAAAAGATTTGTTTTTCCCTCCTATCTAGATATAAAATCTTAAACATTTTTTGGTCTAATCCATCAATTCTACTTTGAAAAATGTGTGTATTCCATCTCTTCTACTCCCATGTTGCCAGGCAAAGTACCATTTAGGAAGAGATTGTCAGAAGTAAGTAAGTAAAAATGATTGAAATAAAAGTGTGAGAGCGGGTTAGGAGTAGGAGAATGGACAGAGGGATACTTAGAGAGCTCTCCCATAGCTAGTAGCACCGTTAACAAATAAATTATTGTGTTCTTTTTTATTAGCCATAGTTCTCCCAGAAGGACTCTCTGCCATTTCACAGGGTCTTTGAAGTTCCTGAACTTTTTCCAAAGCATTATTTTGTCTTAATACCATTTCATCAAACCCAGCTGAACTACTGTGGATAGTTATTCCTCTGTTGGTATTTATGTTTCCTGTGGGATTGGCAAGATGTTGAGTGTTAAGGAGAAATAAAGAAAATATTACACCTATTGATTTCTTAGAGATTTAAATTATGTCATAAAACTTTACTTTTATATAATGAAATTGAACTGTGCAAAGCCATCAGATATTTAATATAATAGCTATGGGATTTCCAAAGGGAGCGGTTAGTGATCTGAGATAATTAAAAGAGCTTCTGGAGGAGGTGAACCAAACTGGATCCTGAAGAATGGATGAAATTTGATAGATGAAGAGAGACAGAAAGGCAAACATCTTGTGCAAAGGCAAGGACCCTTACTCAGGAAGTATACAGTCTTTCTTCCATAAATATGAGAATAAATGAGGGTTGATATTTAAAACACATTCATTGTAGGTAGGTGACTTGTAAACCTGGCAAACAATGGGGTATAGATGATCTTTCAGAACAAAGATAATGCTTAACTGTAGACCTTTCCTTTCATAATTCTCTAACCTCATGGTTTTGTTTTATTTTATTTTATTTTCCAGTGTTTCTGCATGTGTTCTTAGAAAATACCCTTGCACTTCAAAGTTGAATACCTAAGGTCTATGCTTTAGAGATTTGCTTTAAAACATTTTTTATTGATTGATTTTCGAGAGAGAGGAAGGGAGAGAGAGAAAGAAAGAGAGAAAAGCATGGAGTTGTTGTTCTACTTATTTTATGCATCCGTGGTTGATTCTTGTATGTGCCTTGACTGGGGATCAAACCCTCAACCGTGGTATGTAGGGATGACGCTCTAACCAACTGAGCTACCCAGCCAGGGCTAGATTGCCTTTTTTAGATGACAAGAAGCAGGTAGGGAAAGCACAATTTCCTCAGCAATTGTACAGCATTAATGAAAACCAGAAATACTGTTTATTGTTAAGGATACAAAAGCTTCTTAAGATCTTCAAAAAGTATTGTAGTAACCTAATTACCTTGTCCAGACTGCAGTCGCCCTATCATTTTCATGATTCAGTGAGTCTCTCTATCACTGCTCCTCTACTGCTCTGACCATCTCCCCTCAGTGACCCCTACATTCAAAACTCCCTGAAACTCTGCAGAGAATGCCACGATGCAGCCCAGATCTCTTTGGTATTCAGCACTCATTCTCCCAGCTCCTTGGAGTGTTGGCTGCTGAAATTTCGCAGCTGAGTCCCTCTTCAGGAACTGCCCTGGAAGGAGGAAGCAGCCACACTCAGGGTTATGCTCCCTATTGGGGGAGGCCAGTATCTGATAACTGGTCAATGTGGTTCCAATGGGTCAGCCCCCTTACCTCAGTTGGGACAACTAAAGCACCACCCCAGCTTCAGAGCTCCCCATGTGAGTCTCTGACGCCTCCCCTTCAAGTGCATTGCAGTTGAACTTCTCCTTATTCCTAATTTTGCTTCCCACCCTCCTAACAGATTTTGTTCTGAAGAGCATGCAATAATAAAAGTGCTGCATACAAATTTCAGATTCTTGGAGTTTTTTTCCAAGGGAATACGATCTACTATAGAACCTGATTGGGTCAATTAGCTATCACCCCATTATTCAATCAATACACAGTGTTCCTAATGAGGTGAGTTTCTGATGATGTGACAAGCTCCTGGTCTCCCTCGTGTCTATTCTATACATGGTGGACTTCTGCCGAGGCACTGACTTTGCCCAGAGATGGCCACGGTAGCCAGATCAATGACCTAAACCATGGCTTCTATATGTTTGCTTTCATTAAGAACTAAAACAAAAACTAGACTGTAGACAAAGAATATATACTTTGGAATGATGAGCTTTCAGTGAAATAACACATGTGAAAGATTAACAGAGGCCTTGCCTTTGCAAAAGAAGTGTTGGATATAATCATTGTTGCACATTTCTAAAACTTCTTTTTATTGTCCAAGAAAATATGAAAAAAAATTATACACAAATATTTTGAGATATAGACCCAGATAGATCCTTCTCTCCCCATTTTTATTTACCTAAATTATGAGGGGAGACCTAAAAAATGGAAATTTATTTATTAAAAAATGTGCATTTATCCTTACATGTTTTAACTTCAGTCACCTTCAGAGTACTCTCCATTTGATTCAATGCACTTAATAAGATGTTTTTTCCACTGCTCAAAGCAGCTTTGAAACTCATTGATTTTGATGCCTTTTAGTGCTTCTGTGTTTTTTGTTTCACCTCTTCCACGTGGGCAAAACTTTTCCCTTTGAGGACGTTTTTCATCTGGGAGACAAAAACAAAATTGCTTGGGACAATATTGGGTGAATAGGGAGGGTTCGGCACAGGGCTCATGCAGTTTTGGATGAAAAACTGCTGAACATTCATCACGGTGTGGGCAGGTGTGCTCATAAATCACTCATCATGAAATGGGCAAATGTGTTACCAGAGTCTTCAAAAAACTTCACTGAAGCCAAATGCAGCCTCTCACAACAACACCAGCTGGTCCACTGATACAGATGGGTTCCTAGGACACTCACCTAGTTAGTGGGGGAAGCCTGTACTACAAGGGGCCTCCCCTCCAGAAGATAATTCTAGGTATTTTTTGTGGTTTCCTGCCCTAGTATAGTAAACTAAATATACTAGTGTCTGTCTTGCTTTGATCACTGTTATCTTAGCGATTTTTCCATATTAATTTATTTTTATTCAAATTATTATGATTTAAAAAAAGAATTCACCTTTTTCTACTACCCCCACTCCCCATCTCTGGCAGTCATCAGTCTGCCTATCTGTTCTCTGTATCTAAGAGCTGCTTTTAAATTTTATTTATTTATTTATTTACTTATTTATGTTTAGATTTCATATATGAAAAACAGCATACAATATTTGTCATTCTCTGTTTGACTTGTTTCACTTAGCCTAATGCCCTCAAGTTCCTTCAATGTTGTAACAAATGGCAAGATTTATGTTTTTATTTTTGAATAACAGTCCATTGAATCTATATATGCAACATCTTCACCCATTCATCTTTTGAGAGACTCTTAGGTTGTTTACATATCTTAACTGTTATAAATAAAACCGCATAAAGGTGCATGTCTCTTAAATTAGTATTTTTTATCTTTGGATAAAGACCCACAAGTGGATTTTCTGGATCGTATGGTAGTTTTATTTTTAATTTTTTTAGGAATCTCCATACTGTTTTCCATAGTAGCTGCACCAGTTTGCATTCCCACCAATGGTACACAAAGGTCCCATTCTCTCCTCATCCTTACCAGCACTTATTATTTCTGATCTTTTCAATAGTAGCCATTCTAACCGATTTGAGGTGATATGTCATTGTGGTTTTGATCTGCATTTCTCTAATGATTAATGATATAGAGTGACCTTTTTATGTACTTGTTAGCCACCTGTATATCTTCTTTGGAAAAATGTCCATTCAGATTCCCTGCCCATTTTTTAATCAGATGTTTTTTCTATTGAACTGTATATTTTCATATTTTGGATATTAGCCCTTTATCAGGCATATGATTTACAGTCATTTTCCGCCATTTGGTAGGTTTTGCTTTCACTTTGTTAAGGATTTTCTTTGTTGTGTAGAGCTTTTTAGTTTGATTAATTCCATTTTATTTTTGCTTTTGGTGTCAGATTTTTAAAAGTCATTGCCAAGATCTATGTCAAGGAGCTTACCACCTATATTTTTTCTAGGAGTTTTATGTGTTAGGTCTTATGTTCATGTCTTTGATGTTATGAGTTAATGCTTGTGTATGGTATAAGAAAGTGGTCCAGTTTCATTCTTTTCCATGTGGTTGTCCAATTTTTCCAACACAATTTATTGAAGAGACTGCCTTTTCCCCATTGTATATTCTTGGTTCTTTTGTTATAGAGCAATTGACCATATATGCATGAGTTTATTTCTGGGCTCTCTATTCTGTTCAATAACCTGTGTCTGCTTTTATGCCAATGCCATACAATTTTACTTACTACAGCGTTATAATATAGTTTGAAATCAGAGAGCCTGGCGCCTCCAGCTTTGTTCCTCTTTCTCAAGATTGCTTTGGCTATTCCATATCTTTTCTGATTCTATATACATTTTAAGATTATTTGTTCTATGTCTGTGAAAAAATGCCACTGGAATGTTGATAGGGACTGCACTAAATCTGTGGATCATTTTGGATAGCATGGACATTTAAACAATATCAATTCTTCCAATCCATGGGCTCAAAATATCTTTCCATTTATTTATCTATTTTAATATATTTAATGTCTTGTAGTTTTTAGCATGCAGGCCTTCATCTCTTTAGTTAAATTTATTCCGAGGTATTTCATTTTTTTAATGCAATTGCCAGTGGGATTATTAACTTCTCTTTCTGATAGCTTCTTAGTGTATAGAAATACAATGTATTTTTTATACAGATTTTTTATCCTACAGTGTTTATTAGTTATAACAGTTTTTTGATGGAGTCTTTAGGGTTTTCTCTATATTATATAATGTCACCTACAAATATTGACATTTTTATTTCCTCTGCAATTTGGATGCCTTTTATTTCTTTTTCTTGCAAATTGCTCTGGCTAGGACTTCTAATACTATGTTGAATAAAAGTGGCATGAGTGGGCATCCTTGTTTTGTTCCTGATCTTAGAGAAAAATCTTTCATTTGTTTACCATTGAGTATGATGTTAGCTGTGGGTTTGTCATATATGGCCTTTATTACATTGAATTATGTTCCCTCTATACCTTCTTTGTTGAGAGTTTTTATCATAAATGAATATTAAAATTTGTCAGATGCTTTTTCTGCATCAATTGAGATGATGATATGATTTTTATCCTTTGTTTTGTTAATGTGTTGTATCACTTGGACTGATTTGAAGATATTGAACCATCCCTGCATCCCTAGAATAAATTCCATTTAATCATGGCATATGATCCTTTTAATGTATTGTTGAATTTAGCCAGATAATATTTTGTCGAGGATTTTTGTATCTATGTTCATCAGGGATATTATCCTGTAATTTTCTTTTTCTGTGGCACACTTACCTGATTTTTGTATCGGGGTCTATAAAATGAATTTGAAAGCATTCTCTCTTCTATTTTTTTGGAAGAGTTTAAGAAGGCTTGGTATTACTTATTCTTTGATTGTTTGGTAAAATTTACCAGTGAAGCCACCTGCTCCTGGACTTTTGTTTGTTGAGAGGTTTTAGATTACTGATTAAATTTTATTACTAGTTATCAGTCTGTTAAGGCTTTCTATTTTATTATCATTCAGATTTGGTTAGGTTGCATGTTTCTAGGAATGTTTGCATTTCTTTTAGGTTGTCTTTTTTTTTATGTATAATTATTCATAGTCTCTTATGATCCTTTGTATTTCTGTGGTATCAGTTACAATATCTCTTCTTTCATATCTGATTTTGAGTTCGCTCTTTTTTTCTTGGTGAACCTAGCTAAAGGCTTGCCAATTTTTTTTTTTTGCCTTTTTAAAGGATCATATCTTGGTTTTATTAATCTTTTCTCTTATGTTTTCAGTCTCTATTACATTTATTTTTCCTCTAACCTAATTTACTTCCTTGTATTAACTTTGGGCTTTGTTTGTTCTTCCTCTTCTACTTTCTTGAATTGTAAATTTACACTGATTATTTGTGAAATTTCTTGTTATTATTGGTAGGCATTTATTACTATGAATTTCCCTGTTAGAACTTATTTTGCTGCATCCCATACATTTTGGTGTGTTATATTTCCATTTTCATGTGTGTCGATTTAAAATAAAACTACTAGGATTTTGAAGAATTTTTTTAACATATTGTGCAGAACATAATTGTAGAGATAAACCCAATGACTCGTTCATTTATTAAATCCTCTGAAGTTCAGTGTATTATGTTGAGGCCATATCTGTTTGAAAGAGTGAACCAACACCACAACATTTATTCTGATACAAAAGGAAAACAGTAAGAAAATTAGTGACAAATGAGATACTAGCTCCACTCTCCAGCATAGTCATGAGAAATTTAAAGAGAGACCTCACTTGGTTCAACTCTTGTGAGATAAACAGGTAAGTTACAATTGCCAACCTCTTTTTTTTTTTAAATGTTTGTCAAAATAATGCAATCAATGACTACAGGATCAATATTCTGAAAAATACATTTATATTTCTCTGGGAATTATTTCATAATTTTAAAGAAAATCTCTCACATATTTACTTTTATTTTTATTATATTTTATTGATTATGCTATTACAGTTGTCCCAATTTTTTCCCCTGTGCCCCCTTGAATACAGCACCCCCCACTCCCTCAGGCAATCCCCACGCCATTGTTTGTGTCCATGGGTCATGCATATAAGTTCTTTGACTACTCCATTTCCTGTACTGTACTTTACATCCCCATTGCTATTCTGTACCTACCTATTTGTAGTTTTTAGTCCCCTCATCTTTTGACCCATTCCCCTATACTCATCTCCCATCTGGCAACCATCAGAATGCTGTCCATATCCATGATCCTGTCTCTGTTCTTCTTGTTTGCTTAGTCTGGTTTTAGATTCAATTGTTGATGATAAGTATTTATTTCCATTTTATTATTCATAGTTTTTATCTTCTTTTTCTTAAATAAGTCCCTTTAATATTTCATATGATAATGTTTGGTGATGATGAACTCTATTAGTTTTTTCTTGCCTGGGAAGCTCTTTATATGCTCTTCAATTCTAAATATCTTTGCTAGGTAGAGCAGTCTTGGCTGTAGGTCCCTGCTTTTCATGACTTTGAATATTTCTTGGCAATCACTTCTAGCCTGCAAAGTTTCCTTTGAGAAATCAGCTGACAGTCTTATGAGGACTCCCCTTGTTGGTAACTAACTGCTTTTCTCTTGCTGCATTTAAGATTCTCACTTTATCTTTAAACTTTAGCATTTTAATTATGATGTGTCTCAGAGTGGGCCTCTTTGCCTCCATCTTGTTTGGAACTCTCTGTGCTTCCTGGACTTGCATGTCTATTTTCCTCATCAAAGTAGGGAAGTTTTCTTTCATTATTTTTTCAAACAGATTTCCAATATCTTGCTCTTTCTCTTCTCCTCCTGGCACCCCTATGATACGAATATTGGAACACTTGAAATTGTCCCAGAGACTGCTTAAACTATCCTCATTTTTATGGATTGTTTTTTCTTCTTGTTGTTTTGATCGGTTATTTTTTGTTCCTTATGTTCCATATCACTGATTTGATTCTCAGCTTCATGCACTCTACTATTGTTTCTCTGTAAACTGTTCTTTATTTCAATTAATGTATCCTTTGTTTCTCACTGGAATTTTTTTATTCTGCTGAGGTCTTCACCAAGTTCCTTGAGCATCCTTATGATCAGTGTTTTGAACTCTGCATCTGATAGATTGCTTATTCTACTGTGTTTAGTTCTTTTTCTGTAGTTTTGATCTGTTCTTTCATTTTGGCCATATTTCTTTGTCTTCTCCTTTTGGCAGCCTCCCTGTGTTTGTTTCTACGTATTAGGTAGAGCTACTTTGAGTCCATGTCTTGGTAGTGTGGCCTAATGTAGTAGGTGTCTTGTAGAGTCCAATGGCACAGCCTACCCTATCACCCAAGCTGTGTACTCAAGGTGTGCCCTTTGTGTGGGCTGAATATACCCTCCTCTTGTAGTTGAGCCTTGATTGCTATTGGCAGGACAATGGGAGGGATTTACCAAGCCAGTCAGCTGCAAGGACTGGCTGTGACCACTTATCATCAACTTCCACCCTCTATGGAGGATCAGCTGTGCAGGTGCTAGGTGGTGGTTCTCCACTGTGGTCTGTAGCTGTCCACTGGGTGCACAGGCTCTGGGGTTTCCAGGGTGGTGCAGGGCAATGTCAGCCCCCACTTGTGTTCCACCCAGGGTCACCCTGTCTGAGCTATAAAGCAATCTTAGGTGGCTGCTACTTGTGCTGAGTTTGGAGATTGCCAGGCAAAGCCAAGTTGTGAGTCTAGGTTGGCTACTGCTAGCACTGGGCCTGGGGCCACTTAGCAAGACATACAGGGGCTGGGAGCTCACTGAGGCTGGCTGTTGCTTGTCTGATAGGGTTTAGGAAGTTGTGAAGCATGAGCCAAGGCCAGCCATTCATATGGAAAAGTCACTGTTGGCATGGGCCGCTAAATTGGGTGGGACAGCACCTCAAGAGAATCTCCAGGGCAGGGCAAAGAGTGTTAGGCAGGTTGATAGAATCTCAGGTATGGCACCTGCCTGCTAGCTCTGTGGCTCTGTGAGTGTAGGGCTCAGAAAAGGGACAGTGGCCTCTGCCCACCTTTCTGTCTGGGAGAAAGCTGTCTCCTGGATCTCACCTTGATGCCAGACAATTCAGTTCCTTCCTTTATGCCACTGTGCCTTTCGAACGGCTCCCCTGGTGCTGGAGCTCACTGGGAGTGAGTCAGAGTAAGTCCCTGTGTGGGTTCTTTAAGAGGAAATAATTGGGACTCCTGAAGTCTCTTCCACTGACTCAGTCCCCACTGGTTTTTGCAACCAGAAGGTATGGGGGCTTATCTTCCTGGCAATGGAACCCTGGGCTGGGGAACCTGGTGTTAGGCTGGTGCTCCTCACTCCTGACGTACCCCTTCTGAATTTTTATCCACCACATGTGGATGTGGGACCTGCCCGTTCCACATCTCTGCCCCTCCTGCCAGTCTGGATGGATATGGTTTCTTTAATTCTGTAGTTGTCAGGCTTCCTTTCAACTGATTTCTGATGGTTCTGAATGACAGTTCTATAGTTCAATTGTAATTTTGATGTGGTTGTGCAAGGAGGTAAGCCGTGTTTACCTATGCTACCATCTTGACCAAAGATCTTACCTTTTTATTATAATTAGTTGGGCAAAACTGTTCAACAAAGGGGATAAGGCGGAACAAATTTTCCAGTTATAAAGAATGGAAAAATTAGATGGCAGATATGCAAATCACTGGGCTTGATGAACAAGAATCAGACTGATTTAAACTTGCAGTAGAATTGCACAAACTATATTAGTAGAATAAAGGATAACAGAATTTTGGCTTCTTCAACCTGTAAATGGCATGAATAAAAAAGGGGGGAGGCATGGAGGAACAGGTTAACAATTCTGATACTTCTATACATGTATATTGGAATTGAACATTTAAATAAATGAATGTCAGTTGTGGGAAACACATTTCTCATATTTAAGAGGGAAAATTTACAATAATCAAGTGAAAGAGGCTAGAATTATCTATGTAATTATAGATGAGTTGAGACATCATTATTTTTTAGCTTAATATAATTACAAGTGGTTACACAAGAAATATATATAAATATATACATACTTATACTTACAAAGGTTAGCACATATACATGTATTTACTTGCTCTGTCAACTGAGAGACTAGAAGTAACAATATTCCAGTAGCAAGGAAGACACCTAACACTCAAATCTTGGTTTCCAACACCATTGTCCAATAAAAAGTAACTAGGGCTTCTTGAAGAAATGGCTGATTATATAAACAGGGCAGGAAATACATAAAATAAGCTTGGAGCATATAATATTAGAAAGTGAAGAACTACTAAAAGATCCCTGGCTGATGTAGCTCAGTGGATTGAGTGCCAGCCTGAGAACCAAAGGGTTGCTGGTTTGACTCCTAATCAGGGCACATGCCCGGGTTGTAGGCCAGGTTCCCAGTAGGGGGCGCATGAGAGGCAACCGCAGACTGATGTTTCTCTCCCTCTCTTTCTCCCTCCCTTCTCCTCTGTCTAAAAACAAATAAATAAAATCTTAAAAAAAAAGAAGTACTGAAAGAAAAGATGGGGTTATGTTAAAGGGACACAGGAGTCAACTGAAAGAGCTCCAATGCCTAAAGCTATAATTAAAGCAACAAAATAAATGAAGTATTATTAGATTATAATCCAAAGTGTAAAATAAATATCCATTAATCTATATTGAAATAAATAAGTAAAGAGACAAATGTCCATGCAGAAGAATTCAAAATAATTTATGTACCTACTCTATCCTCAAAAAGATAGAACAAAACTCCTTGCTCTTTGTGTGCTGAGCATAGGGACTTCCTTCCAAAGAATACAGTATGAAAGGTGTGGGGGAAGCAACTTTATAATGGAGAGACCTATTATGCATTGCCTCAACCAGACGATCAAGGTCAATATGTCAAAATAAACAGCGATAAGTGCTAAACAGTGATAATACATACTTTCGGTACGATGTAATGAAAATGGCTGTTTAACTCTATCGTCTTCTTTCTAAAAATCCATAACCTTATCAACATCATAAAAAAGAAAAGAAAAGAAAACAAAACACAGGAAAAGTTTCAGTGAAGGAGTATTCTACAAAATACTTGACTAATACTTCTCAAAATTGTCAAAGTCTTAAAAAAATAAAAAGCCAGAGAAAATATCGGTTGAGAGTTGTTCAAGGAGACACAAGGACTAAATGTAAAAGGGTATCCTGGATGGGATCCTGGGACAATAACAACAACAAAAAGATATTTGGTAAAAAATTATGGAAAGCTGAATAAAGCCCAGAAATTAGTTAATAACAGTGTATTGATATTGGTCTATTAACTTTACAAATGTACCATACTAATATTTAATAATAGAGGAAACTGGATGTGCTGTATATATGGAAACTCTGTCTAATATCTTTGCACTTTTTTAATTCCTAAAACTAAAGTTTATTAAGATAATTAAAAAGGAGAGAATGGGAAACATATTTAAAGAGATTTAAGGCTGCAAGAAATATTAATAGATTTCCATACGTAATATGTGGACCATTTATTGGAGAAGTGCTGCCTTTGGAATATATAATTACATTATGTATTTATGATAAAAGCATATCATTCAAAATCTTCCTCAGTTTATTTTTAAGTTACTATTCAAGCATATTTAACCTCAGTGGAGGGTATATTTTAACTGTAGTTTGCAGAGGCTGGCAAAATTTTTCTGTAACAGACCAGATATTGTACTACACGTTTTAGGCTCCGCAGGCCAGATGGCAGTTATATACCCACTCAACACAGTCTTTGTAGAAGGCAGCCCTAGTTGATACGTAAATGAATGGGTGTGGCTGTGTTCCATTAAAGCTTTATTTACAAATATAGACAGCTGACTCTATTCATCATAAGGGCTTTAATTTTCTGACCCCTGATCTACATTATAATTTGAATGTTAGTATAAAATGAAGTTCAGATTATATCATATCAGTGATTTTCAAATTGTATTTTGCAGAATCTAAAAAGTTCATCAAAGAGTACTTAAAGGACAGAACTTGTAAATGAGGCAACATAGAGACAAAGTAAACAGAGCTCAAATTCCCAACATTGGTTCCAGCTGAGAAATCTGCTTTAAATACTTTTATATAAGGTTTTGTTCAGGGGACCATATTAGATAATGGTTAAGAAAACTGACTCTAGATTCAGACTGAGTGGTTTAAGCTTTAGTTCTACCATGCCTAACTGCCTTTATGACCTTGGGCCTGTTCCTCAGTTTCCTCATCTGTAAAATGGGGATAATACCATACCTGTATGTATATCAACTTTTAGTGAAAATTGAATGGAAAATTTTATAAAAAATACTATGGGGATAATAATAATACCTATATATACATCAGTTTGTAATAACAAATAAAATATATAGAAAGTACTTCTCACAGTAACAGGTACAAAATATTTAGTTATATTTACTGCATTCGTTTATATTGTTGTCATCAGGAAAATCAATAAAATTTAGCTCAAAAAATTGGAAACTACTAGACTTTAGGATCTCATTCAGCTCAAGTGCCCTAGTTTTATAGAAATCAGTAAATTTTCAATCTTTTCTGCTGAAGGACTTTTTTTGAGGAGGTAGGGGAACAGCGATTATCAGCTGAAACAGGTCAGATATCTCAGCTGCCATGTCTAAGAATTTGCACCAAAGCCTGGTTCTGAAGATAGGTTAGAGCTGAACCACATCTTTAGAATTCTAGGGCAGAAAACAAAAGGACAAATTACTCAAAGATCCTTACAACTTGCTGTAACCTGAGGACTAAAGTGACAACATGCCACTGGTCAGAGTGAAAGATGCTCACCTTTCAGCTTCTGGGAAAACAATTTCTGCCTCATCAGCTCCTGGCCTACCTGATAAGCATTCCCGGAAAGGCTGGGGGAAGAAATTAAACAAGATATTAAAGAAAAAGAAATTTGAACATGTTTTTGTACATAAAATATTAAACAAAATAGAAACGTTTAAGTTAAATATTTGGTTCATTTTTTGAATAGGAAGACTCAATAATGAGATAGACTCTCAAGGAAATTAAAGGCAGCTCAGTCTTAGGAGGCATTAAACTAACTCTAAAACAGAATACTCAATCTTTTTTTTTTTTCCTGTAACTGCATGTATACAAGGTAAATATCTTTTCTGATAGGAAAAAAAAGTATCCATAATTAAGTGTGACATCAGTCTTTCACTTCTGGGAAACCTCATGGAGTTCTCTTGGGAAACCTTCCAACTTAAAATTAATGAGCATGACGAGCTCACTCAGCTAGTGACGACGGAGCCAGGATTTTAGTCCAGAACCATATACTACATCCTATTGATGTCTCTTATCATATCTTCTCCCTCTTTCTCACTCCTTTCCCCCATCTTCTAAAATTAGCTTTAGCTAAAATAAGAGAGCAATTGATCAGAGCAAGTAGAGGAGATAGAATCCGAAATTCTCCCTGGTCCTGATGGCACACATCTATCTTTACCATTCTGCATTCTAACATTTCATGATTTGCTCTTGACCACCCATGTTTCTGTATGTGAAAGGAAGAATTCTTCGAGTCTTTTCTTTCTCTAAACTCAGGGCATGGATTGCATAACTTGAAAAAGGTGAGAATAACTTCTTTAGAGAAGCAACAGTAAATGTGCACTTTCTCTTCCTTTGGTTTCTAGGGCTTCCAGTTGCCACCTCTGCTACTAGAAAGATTTGACTTCCGTCAGTTAGAAAACATTTCAGGCCTCCAGACAGATAGGACTAAAGTACCTCAGAAGGGATTAGTGCCTGGGGAACCCATTCATCATGTTTTCTTTGTTACACATTAAGCATTTCAAATTTATCAGAGATAAATGCAGATATGAATGGCTTCCTTGATAAACAGAGACTGAGAAGCTTTTGAATTTCCTTTAAAATCTTAATATGATTCCCTTTTGGGTGTTTTGTGTTTGCTTCATGTGGGGTCTCTGTTACCTCTGAGCTTGACTTTAATAGTAAAATTGTACTGTGCCATTTCTACAAAGGGTTTCTCATTTATTGTCTAGTGATAGTTTAAATCTGTATGTGTGTGTTGCTTTTTATCTTTCTTGAACTTTTTCATCTGAGGTAATAAAGCAGTGATAGCATGACTAGATATTTGTGGGGCCCCTTTTCCTTGTTATCTCCTTGTCTTTTAAATATGTGAATGTACTCAGGCTCTTTTGAAGTCTTATTCACTCCAAAAAACAAGTTTAAATCATGTTGATGGCTTTTTATTCTAGGGCATAGTGGGTTAAAATGTATATTTCTTTTTTTTTATTTTCTGTTCTCTTTTAAAGATTTTATTTATTTATTTTTAAAGAGAAGGGAGAAGAGGAAGAGAGGGAGAGAAACATCAATATGTGGTTACCTCTCACATGCCTCGCACTGGGGACCTGGCCTGCAACCCAGGCATGTGCCCCTACTAGGATTAGAACCAGCTACCCTTTGGTTTGCAGGCAGGCATCCACTGAGCCACACCAGCCAGTGCTAAAATGTATAATATTTCTTGTTGTAGCTAATGACCTGATCTAGTTGACAAGACCTTGTTCTTCTCTGTATGTTCCACACTCTAAGGGCACAGTCCTAGTAAACCTATTATCTCAGTATAGTATTCATTTATAAAATTATATTCCTCAATAGCTTATTTTCATTTTACCTACTTAGAAAGATTAGGGCTAGCCCAGAGAACTGGTATTAAAATACATATTAATGTTTTTTTACCTAGTGGATATTCCTGTTTAGAATGACAAAGTTGGTGATAGAGTAGATATATGAGGGAGGACCCCCAAAAACTGGAGTTATCTTCTGGAGGGTGGGCTCCTTGTAATACAGGATTCCCCCACTGTATGAATGTTCTAAAAACCCATCTGTATCAGTGTGCCAGCTGGTGTTGTTGTGAGAGGTTGCATTCAGCTTCAGTGAATTTTTTTTTTGAAGACTCATTTAATGAGCTCGCCCATTTTATGATGGGTGATTTATGAATGCACCTGCCCACACTGAGCTGAGTGGTCAAAAGTTTTGGATCAAAAATAACATGACCCCCATGCCCCACCCTCTGTATTCACCCAATCTCCCCTGCCCCATGACATTTTTTGTTATTGTTTCCCCAGTAAAAAAACTCTCAAAGGGAAATGTTTTGCCAATGCGGAAGAGAAGGGAAAAAAAAGAGCAGAAACACTAAAAGGCATCAAAACTGACAAGTTAAAAAACTATCTGGAGCAGTGAAAAAAGTCTCCATAGGTGCATTGCATCAAATACAGAGCACTTTGAAGGTGACTGAAGTTTAAACATGTAAGAATAAATACTCAATTTTTTATAAATAAATTCTGATTTCAGGGGATCCCCCATCATATGTATTTGTGTATGTCATGCTACACAGATATACCACAAAATCTGGATATAATAGGAAGTTAATGAATTAATTATGGAAAGCAACATACCAGTGTATTGATATGGGAAATTCAGGTTGGTCTATCAATAATTTACTGAACTTTTATAGTCAAGTCCTCTGAGAGGTGCTTTCATTATTACTATATATAATAGAGACTAATATTTATCTAATATTTATTATATATTAGGTATTATGCTGGACACTTTCTATGTACTACTTATTTAACCCTCATACAAATACTGTGAGGTAGTTTTATTTTATACCCAGTTTACAGATGAAAAAGTTGATACTTTAACAGAGATTAAGTATTTATTTCAGGTCAAATAGTTTGCAGGTAGTAAAGTCAGGATTTGAACCCAGATCATCTAATAAACTTCCTAACTATGATGTACTGCTTCGTCTTCGAATGTATGCAGGCTATATCCTACCTTTCTAAAGCCTACTGTCTACTGAGGGAGAGGAAACTAATATAAGAAAACAAACTGCTTTAAAAATTAAGGCTTGGGAAATCAATGAAATAAAATAGACGGTGGAGCATGATAGAATAAATATGTAGTAGGACCTTTGGAAGATACTGTACAATGACACAAAAAGTGGTTCTCTGATAGAGAGCAAGTGAAGACAAGCTACAGGCTACCTGCTAAAGCATTATGGTCCCCCTTCAATGTTCAATCAAGATGATGCTGAGAATGTAATAAAGAACAAGACAGTCTCAGAGCTTATGTTCCTGCGGGAGAGATCTGTGTTTGTTTCTCACTGGTGCTTATGGTGATGAGCAGGCTATGGGAACAATTACCACTGCATGGTCCACGGCTTCCCAAAACATGGAGAGGGAAGATAGCACAGCGTGAGGACCCAGGGAGACAGAGCCAGTGTCGGGAGAAAGTGGCTGCTGGCACGTGGAGAACAGATGATGGTTGGGTTGTAACTGGAAAGAGTAGAAACACAAGCCTTAGGGAACCAAGAGTTCAATACCAGAAGCAGGTGTCCCCTGCCATTTTTCACGGCCTCTTGGACAGACGTGTAAAGCAGCAGTGGGCAGTGGGTTTTTCAGAATGAGATCACCAGGACATTCTCCACATCTGTTGTGCCACCTGACCACTTTGCATTTGATTTGGCTGTTTTACGTTGTTTTCTAGTCATTTAAATTCTCAGTAAAATATGGGGCAAAAGTGCTTGTTTGTACTACATGTGCTTGTATAATTTAAATGTTCTTACACATCCTAGAAAATAGTTGGGCTTAAAGGCTGTAGGTGGATGCAGTGGAGAATAAGCATAGATAAACTCTAAAATGACAATATTTCCTAAAACACACACGCGCGCGCGCGCACACACACACACACACACACACACACAAAAGGATGACAGTTTGCACAGGTGTACTACGGAAGTGATTACTGTGGTCTGGAATAGTCTGATGCATTTTGGAGATGAGTCTTAAGGTAGCCTACAGAAAATCAATAGGGTTTCATAGACCTGGAGTCTCTGAGCCATCTGTCTGTAAGAACAGCATGACCAAATACCCAAGGAGATTATTTACCATAAATAATAATTATTTGCAGGCAGATTAAAGGGTTTTGATGATGTGGTAACTCAAATGGAATGGGATGACTCAGGCAGTTGGAAATATGAGACTGAAAGGCAGGGAAAATTTAGGGGCCTGGGTGTAGCTATCTCTCTGCACAATATCAGGAGTTGAAGCCCTAGCAGTAAATTATCTCATGTGTAATCAACAAAGCAGATTCAGGTTTGCAAGTCTTGAAGCCTATGCAATTTGGAGTGTCCTATTTAAGGAAAAGAATACAAAATTAAAAATGCAAACTTGCTGGAGCCCTTCAGAGACCCTGGCAGGAGCCCATTAAGTGAGAAATCCTTAATCTTAAACTTCATTTAGTTTTTGGAATGTCTGCCTCTGCCTGAAGCAGTGTTGACCAATAGAAATATAATGAAAGCCACATAACTAATTTTAAATTTTTTTTACTATTCACATTAAAGAAGGTAAAAATACACAGGTAAATTTTTATATTTTATTTAATCCAATATCTGAAATATTTTAACATGTAATCAATATAAAAATACTAATGAGGTGTTTTATATTCCTTTTTTCATACTATGATCTTGGAGTTTTGGTATTTTATAGAGAGAGCAGATATCAGTCAGGACTAGCCACATTTCAGGTGTTCCATAGCTTCACGGATCTAGTAGCTACCGTATTAAAGAACGCGTGATGAGAGCCTTGCTACTCAAAGTGTAAACTGTGTGGGTCATCGTTATCATCATCAATACCTGAGAGCCTGTTGGAATGCAGCATCTCGGACCCTACTCTAGGCCTACGGAATCAGAATATGCATTTGCCTATTAAAGTCGGAGATATATGCATATTAAAGTTTGGGATGAGCTGCTCTAATAAGAATAGAGCTTTGCAGAACAGTTGTAAAGAGACATAGATCCCAAAAGAGGTCCCGAAGAGGCAATGCTTTAAAAAAATGAGTAAGAGAAGGTTTCTGGAATCAAAAGGACAGCAGTAACAAAACAGAGCAAGACCGAAGAAGATATTAGAATTGAGAAGAGTCACGGTCAAAATCATAATTGATTAATAACAACTGTCATCACCTTCATCATCATCACAATCAATATCACCATCAGCACCATCAGCAGCACTCCGCACTCCCCCCCCCATCATCATCATCATCATCATCATCATCCTGTGTAGCCAATGGGTAAACTGAAAAATTTCAGGAAGGAGTGAGAACTAATTGGAATGTGAAGGGTTAACAATAGGCTGTTAGGTGGACTACTTTGAGGCTGTGAAAAGACAGCACAGGCCTGAAGGTTATCATGGTATATTAAAAAAATAGAACATAATTTAAGTAGTGATAAAGGTATTTTTCAGCCTAATCGTGAAGCACTTATGGTGAATGTTTCCCCCTCAACCTTATTCTATCCTTGATACCCCAATTTGAATACTGATAACTGATCACACAGCAATCTCAGAATATATTTAGAACAATTCTGAAACTTTATTATTTAAAATTTTATCATGTAGATTCACAACTGGAAATGAAAAATGATCCTTCTTAAGCTCCTTAATTGAACATCTTTATGCTTCCAGCCCACTTAGGGATGCAAGCTATGGCTGACAGTGGCTGAAAGAGAGGCATGCAGTTTTTGCAATGCATCATGACTTCTGTGATTACAAAGTATTTAATTATAAGAACATCTCTCATTACTGTTATAAATGCTATTTACTCACTTTGGTATTGACATAGTCCTCTATTTTTATTTGGATTCAAGAAAACACAAATGTTTTTAATTCAACTGGAACATCCATGACATACTAGAATTCAAATGAGTATGTTTTATTCTAGCAAAGATGTTGTTGTCATTAGAGTGGATTTTCCAAAAAGTGCTTGGTTGATTTATCAAACTGAGTACTTCTAAGTATAAGAAAAGCCCATAGAGAACTTCCAACCAAGATGGAGGCATATGCAGATACACTTTGCTTCCTCACACATCCAAAAGGATAACAAATTTAAAAACAAAAAACAACCAGAACTGCCAGAAAATTGAACTGTATGGAAGTCTGACAACCAAGGAGTTAAAGAAGAAACACTCACCCAGACCGGTAGGAGGGCAGAGACTGGAAGCCGGGGGAGGGAGGACACACAGCAAGGCAGTGGGCCGGGTCAGCGAGGCGGCAGTTGGCAGACTGGGATGTCCCGCATTCATGTGTGGGTAAGCCAGGAGGAACAACCGAGGAGTAAGACAGACCACACAATGCAGGGTATCAGCATGTGAAATAAAGCCTTGAAACCTGTGACTGTAAAAATCCGTGGGGGTTGTGTTGATGGGAAAAACTCCCAGCCTCACAGGAGAGTTTATTAGAGAGACCCACAGGGTCCTAGAATGTACACAAACCCACCCACCTTGGAACCAGCACCCAAAGGGCCCAATTTGCTTGTGGGTAGTGGGGCAAGTGACTGAAAGCAGGGCTAGAGCTGAGCAAGCAACACTGTTCCCTCTCTGATGCTTTCCCCACATACAGCACCGCAACACAGCCATGTGGGTTACCCCACCTGGGTGAATACCTAGGGCTCTGCCCATTACTACATAACAGGTGCTCCAAGACAAAGAAATATGGCCCAAATGAAAGAACAGATCAAAACTTCAGAAAAAGAACTAAGCGATGAGGAAAGAGCCAACCTATCAGATACAGAGTTCAAAACACTGGTAATCAGGATGCTCACAGAAATGCTTGAGTACAGCCACAAAATAGAGGAAAAAGTAAAGGCTACATGAAGTGAAATAAAGAAAAATATACAGGGAACCAGCAGTGAAAGGAAGGAGGCTGGGACTCAAATCAACCATTTGGAACAGAAAGTAGAAATAAACATTCAACTGGAATGGAATGAAGAAACAAGAATTCAAAAAAATAAGGAGAGGCTTAGGAGCCTCCAGAACAACTTTAAATGTTCCAACATCTGAATCATAGGGATGCCAGCAAGAAATGAGGAAGAGCAAGAAACTGAAAACTTATTTGAAGAAATAATGAAGGAGAACTGCCCCAATCTGGCAAAGGAAATAGACTTCCAGGAAGTGCAGGAAGCTCAGAGAATCCCAAAGAAGTTAGACCCAAGGAGGAACACACCAAGATACATCACAATTAAGCTACCTAAGACTAAAGATAAGGAGAGAATCTTAAAAGCAGCAAGAGAAAAGGAGACAGATACCTACAAAGGAGTTCCCATAAGACTCTCAGCTGATTTCTCAGAAACCTTACAGGTAAGAAGGGACTGGAAAGAATTATACAAAGTCATGAAAGGCAAGGACCTACATCCAAGATTACTCTGTCCAGCAAAGCTATCATTTAGAATGGAAGGGCAAATAAAGTACTTCCCAGACAAAGTGAAGCTAAAGGAGTCCATCATCACCAAGTCATTGTTATATGACATATTAAAGGGACTTATCTAAGAAAAGCAAGACCAAAACTATGAACAGTAAAATAACAACAAACTAAGAACTATCAACAACTGAACCTAAAAAACAAAAACAAAAGCAAACTAACAACTAGAACAGGAACAGAATCATAGAATTGGAGATGATATGGAGGTTTATCAGTGGGGAAGGGGAGAGGGTAGAATGGGGTAAAAGATACAGGGGATAAGAAACATAATTAGTAGGTACAAAATAGACAGGGGGAGGTTAAGAATAGCATAGGAAATGGAGAAGCCAAAGAACTGACATGTACAACCCATGGACATGAACTAAGCAGGGGGGAATGACAGTGGGAGAGGGGGTGCAGGGCGAAGGGGGAGGAAAGGGAGAAAAAATGGGACAACTGTAATAGCATATAATCAATAAAATATGCTCAAAAAGCCCATATATATGGGGCTGTGTATTCAACTTTGTACTCCCGTCATCAGGCCAGTGTCTGGAAATAAGTGGCACCCAAATGCCACAAGCATGGATGCCTAGATGGCAACGAAACAGCTCTTTCCCCCACTTACAGTTGATCCAAAAACCATGGCTTTCAGTGTGAATTGTGTGGAATTGGTCTTTAATGTCTTTAAAGTATTCTTTTTGAAGAAGAAACATAGAAATAAAAGAACTTTTCAAAGAATTTCCTACTAATTTCCTTTTAGCTTTTGTGTACAAGGAACACACACAGTGAATTATGTGCCAAATGACCTGACACAAAAATATGACATAAGACTCAATTTTATTGTGGTTTAAGATATCGGCCACTAAACTCGTGAGAAAAATGTGTTTGAGGAAATATTATTTGAAAAGACTGTTCCTCAACCCATTTTACTTTACTTGTGTACAATTATTATATGATCGGATTACTAAAAGTGTGATAGATGTATGAGCAAAATACAAGAGAAGCAAATAGAAATGGCCATAAGTTCTTTAAAAATATTTTTAATTTTTTTTCAGCTACAATGTTCAATTTTATTTTATATTACTTTCAGGTGTATAACCTATTTATTAAACATTTATATAATTTATAAAGTGACCCCCCCAATAATTCTAGTACCCACCTGGCACCATACACAGTTATTACAATGTTATTGACTGTATTCCCCATGCTGTACTTTACATCCCTGGGACTGTTCTGTAACTACCAGTTTGTACTTCTTAATCCTTTCACCTTTTTTCCCCAGCCCCCAATTCCCTATCATCTGTCAACTCTGTTTGTTCTCTGTATCCAGCAGTCTGTTTCTGCTTTATTTGTTCATTTATTTTGTTCTTTAAATTCCACATAAAAGTGAAATCGCATGGTATTTGCCTTTCTCTGCCTGACTCATTTCACTTAGCATAATACCTTCTGATTCCAACTATGTTGTCACAAATGGTAAGATTTCATTCTTTTTATGACCAAGTAATATTCCATTGCCTATGTGTACAACATCTTTTTTTATTTTTCTCACCTGAGGACATTTTTTTTAATTGCTTTTAGAGAGAGAGGAAAGGGGTGGAAAGAGAAAGAGAGACAGTGATGTGAGAGAGAAACATTGATCGGTTGTCTTCTCCTCGTATACACCCTGATCAGGGATAGAACACACAACCTGGGTATGTATCCTGACCATGAATTGAACCCGTGACCTTTTGGTGCATGGTACAACACTCCAACTGAGTTACACTGGCCAGTACTTTGCCACATCTTTAGCCAATCATCTATTGATGGGCACTTGGGTTGCTTTATCTTGGCTATTATAAATAATGCCACAATGAACATGGGTAAGTGTTCTTTTTTCAAGTTAATGTTTTGGATTTTTTTGGATAAATACCAGAAATGGGTGATAAGGGAGTTCTATTTTTAATTTTTTTTAGGAAATTCCATACTATTTTCCATAGTGGTTGAACCAGTCCTGGTCCCACCAATAATACACAAGTTTCCCTTTTCTGCACGTCCTCACCAGTACTTGTTTGTTGGTTTATTGATATAGTCATTTTGACAGGTGTGAAGTGATATCTCATTGTGGTTTTAATTTGCATTTCTCTGATAATTAGTGATGTTTAGCTTCTTTTTGTATGCATAATTGGAGACAGGATAAACTCTTACTGGGTGATCAAGAAAATCTTCAGAGGTGAAAATATCTTAATTGAGCCTAAAAAGATGGAAGGTTGAAAAAAGGGAAAGAAAATTCCAGACAAAGAAATAGCAAGTTCAGATAGACAGACACAGGATTCTTTGGGGGTTGGAGAGTAGAGTAATATATGAGGGCAGTAACTATAGAGATTGTTGGGTGGAGGGTTAGAGCAGCACTAGAACGGTAAGTTGGGTCTGGCTAATGAAAGACTTTGTGGGCTCTAGTTGGAAGCATAGTTTTATATCTACGGAACACAGGCAACTATCAAATATTTCTGAGGAGCAGCATGGTCTGATTAGATTTGTTTTTCAGATGATGAATTTTGGCAGGTAGAACTTACTGCAACAGGAGAGGTGTGCAATGATGAAAACTGATTCAGAAAAACTGCAGTAAGAATGGAAATTAAATTGAAGAGAGGGTGAACATGAGAGAGCTTATGGAACCAGGTTTGGCAAGACATGGATTGGCAGATTTTAATTTGAGAAGTAAAGGAGCAGAAAGAATCAATAGTGGTACAGATGTTTCTAGCTTGAGGAATAGTGTAGATGCCATGGCCGTGTCAGGAAATTGAAGGAACCCACCAAAGGCCAGCTTTCTGCTGTACACATTTCCTGTGAGATTTCACCTCATAGTTCTCTCTCTAATTTATAAGGAAGATGGTAGTTTCAGAAGAAAAAGAATTCCTTCTGTTCAATTTCATGTTGACCCTAAAGCTATTTAGAAAACGACTTTTCGATTTCTCTCTCTCTCTCTCTCTCTCTCTCTCTCTCTCTCTCTCAGGAAAGCACTGGTCTAAACAGTAGGAACAATAGAGAGGGTTATTAGATCTCTAATTAGTTATCAGTTGTTTTACATTTCAAAGAAAGGTTGAAAATATGTTCAGTTGAAAATCTATTGGACATTTGTTTTCCTTTAGCTTTATATCCCTAAAATTTTTGTGAATTTAAGTACAGAGAAACATTATTAACATTTTTGAGATAAAGTACCTAAGTGGGTTCATTCTTCTGAGTTCATATAATTTATATTTTATTTTACTTTAAGTGAAGTAGATTATGAAATTAAAGCAGAATAATTCAAGATTACTAAAGAATTCTCAATTTGACAATTACACAGCTTGACAATGTGTCATCGATAGTGTAAGAAAAACCTCAACAGTAACTTTATTTAGAAGAACACATTAAATTAATCACTTTTCTTTCTGTTGTTAGGCCCATCGACTCATGATTTAATTTGCAGGGCCAAATTTTCAAAATAAAAATATTTTTATTTAGAAAAGTAATAAGTATCTGTATTCTTTCAGGGGAATCTCTTTCCTTAAGATATTGTACTAGAATTAACATTTGATGACTTGCTACCCATTTGAAGAACATAAGAAAACACTCATATTGTTCATCTTTTTTTTTTTTTTTTTTTGCAATTTCCCTGAACTGCTAGTCAACCCTGGGAGTTTTGTATTATCATTCCTGTTTTAAACATCTTGAAACTGAGAGTCAATGAGATACCGGATACCGTCTTTGAAAATGGACCTTGGTTCAAAAATGGGTCTTTGTTCAAAAACGGGATAAGCATTGAAACCAGGCAGACTGATTTAAATCCTAACTCTTTATGTATATAAACATTCTCATCATCAAATTCTCTGATTTTTAAAATGAAGAAAACAATCCCTATTGCAAGGGTACTTAGGAGGTTTAAGTGAAATACAGGGGTTGACAAAAGTAGGTTTACAGTTATGAGTAAACAAAACAGAGTTTATTCTTGTATTATTATTTACTCTTGCATTATATATTTTTAGATATGAACAACTGTAAATGTACTTTTACCCACCGCTGTAATCTCCTTTGGCAACAATGCAAGTGATATTTAATAAAGCAAGTGCTGGGTATGAATTCTTTTGTTTTATGAGAGTTTGTTAACCCTGGCTCTGACCTGTGGACTTCTAAAAGATGCCCATAGTTGGGAATAGAAGATTGTCGTGCCCCAAAACTCAACAGCCACTCTATCCACCAGTGTTCTACTATGCAAGTCAGTTGTTACTTCTGTCTATAAATCCTCTCCTTTCCATACTAACTAAAAAAGAAAATACCATGAAATTCACATTTATAACAACCTAAATCATAGGTACTAAACTTATGTTGGTCTTAGAGAAGATTTTATTAATTTGACCCCAAAAGGCAAGTAAAGGCAAAAACAAGTGAAAAGGACGACTATATCAAACTAAAAAGCTTCTTCTGCACAGCAAAAGAAACTGCGATGTCCCAAGAAACTGTGATTATAACAGCACAATCATTATTAACAAATAAAATCAATAACCTTTAAGTGAGATTAAATGATCAATACGTTTAGACAACAGATAGATAAATGGAAATTAAGGAATTGATGTATGAAGTCTTATGCTTTTATTTCTTATGTAATAGTAAGATTGTATTCTATATGGAAGAAGGATGGTGGCATTCATTTTTCTGTCCCTCAAGCTCCACCACCTGTTTATTCAGACAGGCATTGCCAGGGCACAATCTCTTCCACTTAAATGTCGGCATCAGTAGGAATCAGACCTATCTTTGGCCTCTTTCCCTTCCACAAGCCCAGCACTGTAAAGTGGCCATTTGATGACTTTTGACACATATGAAAGAATATAAGCAAACTTACATAAAGAATAGATGACACTGGCTGAGAATTAAGTGGAAATGACTCATTTTTAAGATTCTCTCATAGCTTGAAGGGCAACAGAGAGTGAATACTTGCTACATAAGTTTGGTATAAATGAATGGCTTTCTCTCTATTCCATTATGCTTAACATACTCAATAGCTGTTTTATGGACAGATCACCTTTTATTCTTCCTCAAAGAAGCACTGCAGTGGAATAATGTGCTATAAATGATACTTACCCTTGAAGTGAAATATCTGCTAGTTCGGTGCTTCGCTGGGACAATACTTCATATTATAAATCCACCCACAGAGCAGATGCAATTGTTGCTTAGTTATTTCAGCAGACACGGAGTTTATGGTCCCTTGGCAGGCTCTTTAAAAGCTACTGATAAATATAATTCAGTAGAACTCTTGTGAAAATCATTTCTTCCATCAGCAAAAATAATATCTAATAAGTAAACACTATAAAATATAATTAATTATATATCAATATGCTGCCAAGAGCAATATGTCAATAATATTTACAATATGCCTGTTGATGCATTTTATTTTTCAAGAATCAAAGAAAGCCAATTGTTTTGCTTCAGGAAATAAAGAACACATTCCTTGTGAATTTCTACAAAAAGTTTCTTTTACTTTTTTAATATATTATCTAGTATATTGCTCTTTTTTGTAAATGACATAAAACTAGAATAACAGGAAGACATTATTTTTAAAAGCTTTGCAAAGCCTTTATTCTGTTATATAGAACGGAGGATGCATTATTCATTCTAACTTGAAATTTTTAATTTCGGTGTTGTAATTGTGTAAAATAACGATTCTCGGGATTATATGGCTGCCATAGATATCGGCAAAATTCTTCACTGAGAAAAAGAATAGCATTTCAATGTTACACAAACTGTGTTTTTGGAGATCAGATTTTCTTTTATTTCTAAGGACTCCAGGATCAAAAGCGCTCTTCTTACTGAGCATCTTAGTCCCTGAGTACCAATCTTATTCATCTCGGCTTCCTCTCCATGTGTTATTTATATTTCTATGCCCCTCAAATTTATTAAGATTTACTTGTCTTGCCTGTGTATCTCCAAAGTACTATTTTCTGTTTCCTAAATCTTTCAAGAACTCCAGGCTCTGGCATCATCTGTCTTTTCCTAAGCACTGACTATTTTGAGCTCAATGTTGTGTTCACAGTGCAGAGGTCCCATTGATTTCCCCAAGATGAAAATATTACTGAATTATATGCAGAGACCTGAAGACAAAATCTGGCCCTGAGATTGCTCGGGATTATCCATGGGGAGAATTTTTCAGCTCTCTCCCTGCTCCTGCCTGGAGCCATTGAATGCATCTTCAATCACCGACAGAAAATTTAGGTCAACGTGTTGCCCGAGGTCATTTAAATTTCAGATCTGTTGCCATTTTCCTGCTTGTAGCGATTGTGGGAGAAGAGCATTGTGTCTACAGTGAGTGAGCTGGAGGCCAGAATGTGGCACTGGAAACCTCAGAGTCACACTTATGCTGTGCTGAAGGAAGTATGTCTGGCAGGATAATGATTCTAAATTAGCATTCTGTCTCTGACTCAGCGCTGAATTGGGAACTGCATAGAATAAGGGTGAGTCTCTGCCAAATTTTGTACTACCAGTTGTAGTTTAGAATTTAGGGGTTTTGTTGTTTTTTGGTTTTGGTGTTTTGGGTTTTTTTGTGTGTATGTAAGCATAGAAGGTATTATTATGGCTCCATAGAAATAATCTGCGAGCACATCCTAGATTTTATTATGTGTTTCATTAAGTCAAGTGACAAGAGTAGATAACCCAGTGTTTCTAGGCTTCCATAGCCAGCACAGACACAAATATCCCTGGATCCAATCAAAAGTTACAATTGGATGAATTCTGTTCTGTGCATGTTGACAGCCATCATTGCAATTATTTCTATTGCAGTTGGCCCCAAAGATAGGATAAGAGGGATACAATTTTAATTTTATTTCTTAAAATAGGTTGGGTTATAGCAACATGTACATATAGCACCCAGATTTTGGCTTCTTAACACTGTGCTCCAATGAAAGAAGCCAGGGTGTGTTGGAGAAATGGCTGATTCACGGCTGGGGCCGAGGAAGTACAAGAGACCTGACATCTTTCCTACTGCCAGAACGGGAGGAAATGCTTTCAAATTGGCTGTGGCAATGTGCAAGCACACAGAAACTAACCTGAAAGAGCTGCCAGGGACCGAATCTTGGACAATCCAAGTGACAAAATAAAAAATAATAACAATGAATTATTATCCAAATAAGTAAATATCCATGAGTCTATATGGATATAAATGAGCAAACAAATGGAAAAAACAACAGCTCTTTCTTACAGCAGAATTCTAATTAATAAATATGAAAGGAATGAAGGAATTAAAAAGAAAATAATTTTGGCATACCACAGTAATAATTGTTACTGGTTAGAATTGGTGATACTAAAATTACAGGTCAAAATGTCAATTGTAATTGAAAAAAATTAAGTTTAAAAAAAACCAAGATATTTGCATAGCCTCAGACTATCCACCCACCACATGATACGTATGAATTTGTAACGTTACAGTGGAAAACTTGGCAGATATCACCTTAACTAAGTTCCCAAGTTACATGCGTCACCAATAGTGAGAAATACTGACACTATATAACTCCTGATGTGATGTACTGAGAAAGGCACATCAGTTTTATGAATATCCTTACCAAAAATGTGTAACACTGGTCAAATAAAATGAAAATGTTAGATAAAACTAAATTGAGAAATAATCTATGAAAGAATTGGTCAGTTCTCTTTTAAAATGTCACATTTATGGACAGTTAAAAATAACATACATGCTGGGCTAGATTTAGGGGGAAGAGTGTTCGAGATGAAGTTTCTTAACCTTGTAGGCCTCCATTTTTTAAAATTGAAAACCAGATATAATATCTACCTTATAGTGTTGTGGTAAGGATTAAACATGATAAGTTATGTGAAGGACCATTAATACTCAGCTTATGGGAAGACCTGAGAAAACCATTAGGGCCACCATTTTTCTAATTGGTGTGGGTCATTACAAATCTACTCACAACTAAGTTTTCTTTTTTGCATTTTAGAAGGAGTTGTGAGCTTTAGAGTAACTTCAAAAAGAATTACAGTCGATCCGAACCTATTATTGTGTGTACCTTGATTTAGAAAGTACTGAGATCTATAAATTGTACCTATTTTATTTTGTCTTGTTTTGTTCCAAAAACAATTAAAGGTAGCTTCGGAAGGAAGTGCTTATGTGTACAGTATGTTATTTATTCTCAAAATAATAGTTTATCAGGCAGTATTAGTTTCATGGTGTACCTGAAATTAAACACCTAAGTAATATTTCATAATATGGTTTTAATAACAAATTTTAGAGGGAAACTAACAGTTAATTAGCATTATTAATGCATACTTTGAAATGCAACAGTACCTAATTTGTATATTTTTAATTTATTGAATTGGAAATTCAGTTCTTTGATCTAATAGTTATATAATTTATTTTCCAAATATATGTTTCTTTTCCTTCAGTCAACTTTTATTATTTCTTACTAAATTGTGGTGAGAGAGAATATGGCTGATACCATTTTTGGGGGGCGGGGGAATTTGGTAATTCACCGACACCTGATTTGCAGTCTATAATTTGTCAGTTTTCATAAGGGTTGCATGTGTACTTTAAAAGAATACTTATTCTCTAGTCCTGGCTGGTGTGGCTCAGTGGATTGAGTGCTGGCCTACAAACCAAAGGGTCTCCAGTTTGATTTCGTCAGGGCACGTGCCAGGCCAGGCATGTCTCCAGTAGGGGGCGCGAGAGAGGCAACCACACATTGATGTTTCCCTTTCCCAGTCCTATCCCCTCTCTAAAAATAAATAAATACGATCCTTTTAAAAACTTAAAAAATAAGTAAAAGAATATTTATTCTCTAATTTCTTGGCAGTGTTGTATGGTTATTCAAGCATCTTAATCATGTTTTTAAAATTTTATATCCTTATAAATATTTTTCTTATTTGATCTATTACTACTAGAGACAGGAGTAATTTTTAAATCTACTATTTAGAAGTAGTTCTGCATGTAATTATTTTGAATTTTGCTTTATATATTTTAAGGCTATATTACTTGGTGTGAACGAGTTTATAGTTGCTATATTGTATTTGTTAATTGTCCCTTTTATCATTATGAAGTGATTCCCCCATCTCTTTAATTGCTCTTTTTTGTTTTCAAGCCTACTTTTTATATTAATATATCTACAAATTTGCTTATATATTTTTTACATACTTTTGTTTTCAATCATATGTGTCTTTTAGATGTAGGTATGTTGCTTTATAATAACATGGAATATTTTTAATTCAACATGAAAACCTGTCTTCCAACTGGTGTGTTTTATCTATTTATATTTATTGTAATTACCAAGGTATTTAGAAGTATTTCTATAGTATTATTTTCAACTTTATATTGGTCCTATTTTTTCTCTAGTTAAGTTCATGTCATACCTGTTTTTATTGTTTATATTGTGTTATTTCTCTCTACTGTTTCATTACTTATAACTCTATTTCTGTTCCCTTATATCTAACATTAAAATGTAACACTTATTTTTAAATCAACAGAAATTGAACTTAATCATGAGTAAGGCAGAAATACTGATTAATACTGAACAATTTAAACTCTTAGCACCTCCTTCAATATTTTGCTCTATCTTATTTTTACTCATGAGTTAGTGTTATTTTTGTTGTTCTATACAATCTATGTTTACTTGGATTTCCTACATGTGTACCTGTGTGTTCACCATTATCTCTTGTGTCTCAGAGATTTTTTATGGGATTATTTACCTTCTTCCTGAAGCATATTTTTAGAAGTGGGATTCTGCTCATGCTAAATTCTGCTTTATAATCTACAAATGCATTTATTTTGTTTTCATTCTTAAGTGAGAAAACCATGTGCACAATCCTATGTCAATGACTATTTTCAACAGTGAAGGATGACACTGTCATCTGGCTTCCACAGCAGCTGTAGGCTGCCAATCTAATTGCAGTTCCTTTTTGGTAGGTGTATTAGCTTCCTAGGGCTGCCATAAAAAAAAAAAAAAATAGCACAAACTGACACAATATATCCTCTCACAATTCTGGAGGCTAAAAGTCCAAGATCCAGGCGTTGTCAGGGCCATGGTCCCTCTGAAGTGTCTAGGAAAGGGTCTATTTTATGCCGCTCTCCTAGTTCCTGGTGGTTGCCAGCAGTCCTCGGCTTTCCTTAACTTATAGATGCATCGCTCTGATCTTTGCCCCCATCTTCACCTAACCATCTGCTCTTTATCTCTGTCTCTTCTCATTTATGAAGACACCTGTAAAAATGAATTTTAGGGCCTACCCTGTTTTAGTATGACATCATCTTAACTAACTATAGCTGCAAAGATCCTATGTCCAAATAAGGTCACATACTGAAGTTCTAGAAAGAACATGAATTTTGGGGGGACACTATTTAGTTCAGTACACTGTGACTTTTCGCTAAGACTTATTTAAAACCACTTGTTTTTCTTGACTCTTCTATGGTTTTACTATCATATATATTTGTGTGTGTAGATTTCTTTATATTGATTCCATTTGAAAATTTTTCTTTATTCCTTTCTCACCAATTCTTGAAATCCTTGGCCATTACCAATTTGAATAGCTTCTCCCCTGAGTATCTCATAAATTTAATGTATTTTAGACCTTCTCATTTTTATCTTCTTTGTTTCCTAAGTTCTCTCTCATATTTAATCTGCTTTTTAAATTATCTATTTAGTTTATCATTTTGATTATTATATTTTTTATTTTTATAATTTCTTTTTGATATTTCTTCAAATCTGGCTATTTTTATATTCTTGTTTTTTCACCAGGTTTTGAGTTATTTTTTAAAATTCCTATAAACATTATGAACATTGCTGTTTTATAATAAGTCCTTGTTACCTAATTATGTTATTTGATTTTTCCGATTCTCTCTCATACAAGATCACATTCGGTTAAACTTAATCTTTGGAATCACAATTAACCTAAGCTTCCCGTGACTTCTCGAAGAGAGAACTTATATTTGTATAACCCGGACCACTACTGTCCTGAGATTTCTTGCCTTGAGGTTTTCTGAATCACAACGGTAGTAAAAATTAAATCAACCAACCAATTAGAGGACAGTGCTTAGCTACAGATTCTTAAGGAGGTTTTCTCTTCTTTTTGAGTCCAAACCCTGAGTCAAGGTCTAATCGGCCCATTGCTATATTGACCCCTTTCACAGCCTGGTGGATTTTTTTACGCCACCTTTACACTGAGGTGTAACCTTTTGTAAGGTGCAGGATTTATGCCAGGGTCCCAGTTACATCTCCCGCCTAGCACAGACCCAAGGCTTTGTCTCCCGTTCACCATTTGGACTTTAAAACTCAAGACTTGTATTGCTTATGTATTGCAGAAAGCCCCCAGAGCAATCTCAAGGCCATTTCACTGTAGCACTCTGATTTTATTCCTTTGTTTAATACAAACGTATTAACTTGCCAGGTGACAGGCACTAAACAGACCTGAGCCCCTACTCCTCTTAACTCACATCTTGTTTTTATACCATTTTAGCTTGTTATTTGTTGTAATACCAACAAATAAAAAACTAATTAGGAACAGTGATAAGTTCCATGAAGAAAAATAAAACAAAACAAAGGAGATAAAGAGTAATGATATTTTATAAAGGGTGGTCAGAAAAGGCCAATATCATAAGAGGACCTTTAGCCAGTGACCCACGTAAGCGAGGGGGTTCTTTGGTGGCTATCTGGGTAGATGGACACAGTACATATTTGTGACATTTAAAGAACATAGAGGAAATTGGTTGGAGATAAAGTCAAAAAGATGAAAATGTGGGTGGGGGTGCTGAGGAGTTTCAGAAAGGGGAAGATCAGGAAGGATCCTGTAGATCGCTATTAAATTCTTTCCCTTTATACTGAATGATACTGGAAGCACTGTTGTATTTAAACCTGAGAAATAATGTGATATGATTTATAGTTCTGTTTTTAACTCCTGTCCATTTTGTTTCTCACCTTGTGACCTCACTCTGTTTTTGAAGGGTTTTTTATTTTATTTTATTCATGGGTGGTTGTAGTGTTTTTTAGTGCATATGGTCCACCAAAAACAGAAATACATATATTTATCCAATTGCATGCCACTTTGTAGTATAGCGATGGAAATTTGACAATAGATGTATTTAACATTTGCAGCCTAATCATTTATTTTAATATAGGTTAGCCATAAGCAATGATTTATAACACCCCTGTAATATGCTACTTTTTATACTTGAAAAGTGCTATTAACCTTTTAGTGCTTAAAGGATTAACTAGACTATAGAGAGGCATATTGGAGAATACCAGGAAATTGTTTTCTTTTCCTGTGCGGTTCAGTTTGTCATCTCATTTGTTCCCTTAATTAAATTATGTAGTGCTAGAATTTTAATAGCCTCTCCTAAACGTGAGTTGAAGTTTTTGACAGATGCTGGGCACCTGACTGAGGGTCCATCAGATGTATAACTCAGTTATACCTGTTTCTTTCCAATTTGAAAATTTGGTGGTAACCTTCTGAGAAATTTGGTAGTTTCTACTGCCTTTAATTATGCTGTCTGGTAAATGACAAGCAGCCTTTTGAATAAGGAATAACTTTTTATCTCAATACTGTTTAGTGGTAATCTTGAAGACATTTAAAAAGATGGCTATGGATAGAAATGTATGTTGAAATTTAACTGAATGTACTACTACCAATGTAAGTAATTAAGTCAGAGTGACAAGGTATGTAAACCAATTACATTCTATCATAGCTAAAAAATGTAATTAATCTAGTTGGGTAATAATAATTCTGTCTTAACTAGCTTATCTACTTGTAAGCTGGCATTCATTTCCGTGTTGATTCCAGATACATCCTGATGCATACATGGTAGTATGAGAATTAAAAAGATGGTGAGGAGGTTTTAGAGTTGAAAATATAGAATGTTTAATGCAGAATTATCTTTATTCCAATGCATGTGTGTGAATAAAATGTTTCCTATGTGTCTAAAAATGAATAGATAGTATATTTCTACTTTAAGAGGAAGACAAAGTAGTTTTCAGTGAGAAAAAAAATTACAAGAAATTATTCAGATCTCTTTATAGCTGTAATCCTTCAGATGTACTTGGGAAATCAGTCCTACTGTTAGACAGCATGTGAATCATAACACTGCCCCAGAAACCATGAAAGTGGTTTAAAGGTCACTGTTCTATTAAGTCCACTGTGTTCTAAACTATTTGGAAGGTCATGGGAAAACACCTGTGACTCGGTACACTAGGATACTTGCCACAGCACAAATGTGTAAAACATGAGTGCTAGAGTCATGTGTTACTCACCTTGATGAGAGAGACTAATTTCTGCAAATAACAAATAAAATGAATTACAATTCCAATTTTACTCAGGTCAAGGCATAATCTATCAAGACAAAAATTTAAACATTATACAATTTTTTAAAAAGAGGAAGAAAAAGTTACCTTTTAGTGTATCTGAGACACTGGGCTGTCCCTCATATGCCGCAGTCTTGAAGCCAGGGCATTAGTAACCACTTACTTTCAAAAGCATTTACTAAGTTGAGATCAAAGGACGACCAGAGTCACGATGCCAATTACTTAGCAAATCCTAGTCAGAGGTTTTCTGGTCTGCTACTCAATTGCTTTTAGTCCTCACCTTCTGTTTCCTCTATATAGGTATATAGGATTTACTAATTTGGGTTGTTAAAAGATAAACTGAGGCATATTAAAATGTTAAGGGTTCGTTGGAGGAAAAAACAATTTGGATGGGTCAGCATCCCATCTAGCATGTAGAAAGGAACTGTACAGAATGAAACTTTTCTAGGCAGAGGGAGCAGCACAAGGAAGGTATTTAAGAAAAAAAGCAGGTTGGTTATTGCAATATCACTTCCCTTATAGGGGACTGAAGGGGCCTGTCAGACAGACGACCTCAATGATGCTGATCAGGTGATTTCTCATTGACTG
The DNA here is from genome assembly GCA_004026545.1 of Mormoops blainvillei. Lineage (NCBI taxonomy): Eukaryota > Metazoa > Chordata > Mammalia > Chiroptera > Mormoopidae > Mormoops > Mormoops blainvillei. The sequence continues at coordinate 194,191 of PVJD01001431.1, read as the reverse complement.
ATTTAAGATCCCGTTTTTTGGGAACGCCAAAGCTGTAAATCTCTGTGGTGTGGTTTAGCATAAGCAGCTCTATTTTAGACCTAATATCTTGTTCTTAACCGAATACATTAAACGTTAAAAGTTGTTTTTCCTGAGGACCCATTTAATATTCCCAAAGTTTCTGAGGTTCTATAGTTCTTTAACAACTTTTCCGGAGAAACCCATTTCCTTTCGGTAAGAGTGCAAGTCAGTAAATCACAACCACCTTCTTATCTTCTCCAAAATCTGCGCAGTCAGTCCTTGTTTTGTCCCACTCACTTCAACATCCCTTTATCATTTCAGAAAGGTCACTGACTTTATGGGAGAATGTGGGACCGGATGGGTAATTATCAAGATGGGTAATTTCCAGAAGAGTAGGAACTAGGCACACGGGGCCATTCGTACTTATATTTAAATTATTTAAAATTATATTAAAGTAAAAACTCATTTCCTCAGTTGCACTAGCCACATTACAGGTGATCAGTAGCCTATGTGGCCAGTGGATATGATATCATAACAGAAGGACATTTCCTTAATTACAGAAAGTTCTGTTGAAAAGCACTGGTTCAGGCTAAACAAAGGAACTGTGGGAAAGGAACAAACTTACCTCTACCCTCAAGTTTCTTTTGGCTGGTCTAATGATCAAATATAGACTGGAGACAGATTAGCAAGAGAAAATAGCCAAATTTAATACATACATATGTATAGAAACCCCACAGACACTAGAGAATCAGAGACCCCACATGCATAGGAGGTTCAGAGACTGAAAGGAAACATGAGTATATAGGGTCTGTCCAGAAGGTATCCAGCCATGTAATATGAAAAATAGAGACACGTATTGAAGGAGATACAAGATACAAGAAACATTATACATAGGTCAATGGCTCCTTAGTCCCCTTCAAAGCGGGCACCTTGGGACCTTACACAGCTCTCCCAATCACCATCAGTTGCCCTGTTGTATTTTCCTGAATCTCATGGGCGGTTGGAAATCTCTTCCCTTTCAGAGGTGATTTTAGTTTTGGGAAAAGCCAGAAATTGCAGGGCACTAAACCTGGACTGTAAGGGAACTGAGTCACCTGGGTGATCCTGATGTTTCTCAAAAATCTCTCCATGAGACATGATGCATGAGCAGGTGCACTGTCACGATGAAGCTGCCAGTCACCAGTTGCCCATAGCTACAGCTTTCTGAAACATCAGAATAGTTTCCATAGATGAATGTTTAAGATTAGTGCAAAATTTGATGCAGATTCATTGGTCTACTTGAATAGTCATTTTGAATGCGACAGCCACACAGTACACATGCTCACTCAGTGGTGTCTACCTCCCCCACTGACTAGTACAGTGAAGTTGTCATTGTTCACGCATGCACATTCCAGTCCATTCTCCTTGGCTGCCAGGTTACATCAGTGTTGTGCAAACCATTCTCTTTATATTAATAATGGCTGGACTTTTTCTGACATACTTCATATAAAACATCCTATGCTAGGGATGAAATAAGGTTCCTTCAAAGGGTCATTTTGGGGATGATAAGAAGAGCAACTGCTTAGTAAATAGAAGTTTGTCTTGCCCTATAAATTGGTCAAAAAAGGTTATCTCCGATAAGTTTTTATTATGGGCCAGGCCCCTAATTCAAGTCCTAGGGCATTATGGATGGGGCAGAAGTTTCACTAAAACCAGTGGCTAAATCTGCCTTTAGCTGAAATAATCTGCATGCCACAGAGGCACGTCTTGAGGTGACTCATTCTGAATCACCAGAAGACCAAACACCCCTTTGCCTAAAATCTGTGAGTATTGCAAATCCTCATTTAAACCATGATACAGTTACTCAAAGTTACAAAAAGTTACTAATGAACAAAAAGAGGAAAAAAAACTATTTCAATTCAACATTGCCACCCCGCCCCACTCCACCACTCCATTACCTGAGCAAAAAATGATCAAAAAGCAAAGGAAAAGAAGTTATCAAAAGACCCTTAGTCTGAAAAGGAGGCTACTGCTCTTTCCCTTCTTTAATCATTTTATCTGCTACAACTTAAGATGGCTAAATTTAAAACTATTTAATATCGAATTATTTTTCTTGCTGCCTAACACTGTTGTGATGTTTTCTGCGGTCACAGATGAGCTAAGGTTTATGTGATAACACCTATTTTTAAGTAATAGCAGGTGTCTCATTAATCTAAGTCATCTATTCTCTTTCTCTTATCTCCTAGCATTTATTCAAGGCAAATGTAATTAAAGAATCACTCTGAAATGAATGAGCTTCAAAGCAATTTTAAGCTTTTTATTAAAATTTAAAATGCTGAAAAGTACAGCTCAGCTAAATATTACCAAGTGAACACATCTGTGTAACTTCCACCATTTTAAGTTCTGAAAGCCCTTTATGTGCCCCCTCCCAATAATTATTTCTCCCTTTCTTCTCAGAAGTAACCACTATCCTGACTCCTTACACCATAGATTATATTGTCCTATTTTTGGAATGGAATCATTCAATATGTCGACATAAGAAACATCATAATCTATAGAGAATTTTTATGAGTTTATGTGAGCCAAACTGACAATTGCCAGGAAGCAAATCTCAACAGATCAAAAAATGTGCTCCAGAAAATGGCAGTTTTACCCCTTACTTTATACATCAGAGTCAGAGGGGAAGATATAAGGGGGTTATATAAAATTCACTGGTGGTAGATTAGAGAGGTGGGAGAAAGAAGAGCCGGGAAACTGCTGAGATTGGATAAGGAGTAAAACGATGAGACAAATACTTCTTTTACACTGGTGGGTACAGCATAGTTAACAGTGAACATTTACAGCGCATAGTGATGGAATTCAGGGAACACGATAACAATGGGGTGTTCTGTGGTCTCATGTTCTTGTGGGAGGTTGTGTTGGGGCGGGGAGGGGACTGGAAAAGGGAGATTACTCTGACATTCCAAAGGTATGTTACCAGATGCGAAAAGACAATAGACAGGCTCAGTTAAGGTAAAGATTGCCCTTTGTCAAGGAAGTCATCAGCCTAGGACATGGCTATCCACCATGTCTCACTTTTAGGTAGGAAGTTTTAACTTCAGAGCATCCTATGTAGTTACTATAGGCCTCTGAGTTTGTAAGGCTGCCGTGCAGGCCTCCCCTGATTCATCAGGTTTACTATGTGGCCCTTGTTTTTGTCCACAGGTTTGAATTTTTTATGCCTGGTTTCTTCGGTTCATTATATCCCCAACAGGCATGTTTTTTAACTGGTTGTGTTTCTTTCATTTCTGTTTCTGCCTACTATTCCATTGAATGAATACGCCACAACGTATCCACCCTACTGTTGATAGGCATCTGGTTTGCTGGTTGTTATGAACATTCTTGCACGTTTTATTTGCTTGATGAGCATTTGCAGGCATTCCTCTGGTCACACCTCTCAATGCATTTTTCAGATTTTAAAAAGGAAGTGCTTTGGGGCAGAATGCATTATTCAGCTATCCCTGCTTTTTGGTATTTTTGGTTTTTGTTAGAAGGGTAAAGAACATTTTCAGGAACAGCTGGGACAAGTCTGCCACAACAGAACCGTGAAGATTTTGCACCTTAATAAGTACATTCACCAGTGGCTCTCAGAAAGCAACTACATACTCTCATATGGCAGTAACTTCTCTCTGCTTCCAGAAGTCCACACCCTGGCTGTAATTAGATTCAGCTGCCATGATGTCCATAGATAACACCAGTTATTGGGGCAGAACCCAGAATCTCGTCATCTATTTGTTCTCAGGGGGACAATAGCTTTGGGGAACAGCCTAGAAAAATGACCTCAATATTTATGTGTATGTTAATTGCGTCTTTAATAAAGCCCGAACTTGCCAATTGGAGGAAGAGGAAATTGGGCAGGATCATAGGTGAGAAAAAGGACAAAGAACATCCTACATTTCTGTATCATCGTCACACTCTGATATGAGATTTTCTTTTTTTTTTGTTAATCTTGCAGCAGAGGGTCTGGACAATGTTATGGTCTTCTCCCCTGAGCGAATGAAAAGGAAGAGAGGATTAAAGATCAGGGAGCGGTCTTTTGTTTTCACTGTTGGCACGGTTTGATAAGACATTAATTAGACAATAAAGAGCTGAGTGGATTCATGCAGAAATAGGTCTTGCTTTCTCAGCATGTTCTCAAAATTTAACTTAAAAACAGTCATTAGCAAATGTAAAGAGCCACACCGATGCAGCGAGCTTCCCGAACCGCTCTTGGCCTTCCGAGGCTCGCACTTAGCAACACCTGGCACTGGACACCACTGACAGGGAGGGTCTGGGATGGCTTCTGGCCAGAGCAAGTAGGTTATCTGTGAACTTCATCTTTTATTTGAGGGAAGAGAATACATACTGTGCATCCACACATTTCTAATGGTCAAGTGTGCCTGGGATTAGGATTTTTAAAGTAATAAATAAAAGTAAAAATTCTTAAAATGTACCACCACCACCACCACCACCATCCTAAATCTACTTGAATCTGGATCTCTGGGGATGAGGCCCAGAAATCTGTGTTTTTCAGAATCAGGAGATTCTGATATGCAGTCTGTTATGAGAAACACTCCTCTAAATAGAGCCCAGTTGTGTTTGGCTCATCTTTGCTCCAAGTCGTAAAGGGTTAGCGACACAGATCACATGGTTTTATTGGAAAAGGTGACATTGCATAAGAAAGGGGGTTCATGGTTTTTATTTCTGTTTCACATACACCAGAAAACAGGCTATGCTATGGATAAATGTCTTGTTTGGAGTCAACTGAGTCAAGCTGCAGACACAAGACAGCACCGGCAGACTGATACAGGTGTGTCTAGTGTGGTCCAGTCTGATAGAGTGACTAGATGTTTCACACAAACTCCTCAGGCACCTCAGGGTAAATATCAGTCATTGACTTGGGATAATGTGCACTGATGTTGTTTGGGATGACTGTGATGAATTTGTAATCTAAGTATTCTCCTAATTCTTCTGTCTGATTTTTACGATACATTCATAAATACTTATTGAGCACATGGTACCATGTGCCAAGTATTAGTTTAGATATAGGAAATACAATGGTGATGATAAGACCTCTGATATTTAGATCTTATTCCTCCCCTATGTTCAACTATTGTCTCTTGCACTGCTAAGTATCTAGTGAAAATATACCGTGTTAAGTCATATGTGTATTTTACATGCAGTTTCAAGTCAGTAGTCTCTGCTGACTTGTTTTACAAGCATAGTGCCTAAGCAGTAAACTATTGGTTTTCTCTTTATTTTTTTTCTTGTCTTTTTCCTACTGGCTAGAGTTGCTGAATGTCTTACTCGCATAGAAAACAAAGCCATTCTCTATTAGATTTCATGAAGATCTCACCTGTGGATTATTTTGAGCCCCACAGGTATTTTCCACCTGGATTCTTGTCTTTTTTTTTTAGGAAAATGATACAAGTCATTTTCCAAGGAAAATGATACAGTCACTGATTTTCCTTCCAAGGAAATGATACAGTCACTGATTTTTAGAGGAAGAGAGAAGGGAGAGAGAAACATAGATGGGAGAGAGAAACATCAATCAGTTGACTCCCCGTACGTGCTCTGGCCTGGGATTGAACATGCAACCTAAGTATGTGCCCTGACCTGGGATCAAACCTGCAAACTTTTTGGTGCACAGGATGACACTCAGACCAACTGAGCCACCCAGCCAGGGCTGATATATTTAATTATATTTTTTACATAATTGTTCTCTTTCTGAAAAATCTTTCTCAAATATCACTCTGAATTTTTTTTCATATTCTTCTCTGAAGCTCTTGAGTTTATCCCTAAATCTTTCAACACAAAGATCAAACTTTTTAGCTTATCTCTTGAGGCCCTGCCTTATTTCCTATTACTTTATATTCCCCTCCTCACCAAACCAAATTATTTACTTAATTCTCTGAGAGCACCATGCTAGTTCATTCCAGTGTCTTGGCTCATACAAATCCTCTGCCCAGGGTGACTCCCCACTAACTCTTCTTGGTCTTCAAAACTCAGTTCTGTTGCAAGCAAACTCCAGTAATAGCATACAGATTCAGATACTTTTAACTGTGCCAGAATAGCACTTCAGGTTATAGTACTCTCTACTGCCTTCTATTTTGGGGGTTCTCCCCTCTAGACTCTATAACTTCCTCTAGGGCAAAGCATATGTTCAGAATACCTGGAACAAAGTAGACAATGAATAAATGAACGATTAATCATGGCAGGGTCCTTTATAGTTGTTCTAAATGCTTACTTAAGCCTGGCACAAATGCTCGCTAAAAGGATAAATGAATACAATGAGCTAGTTATACTTTGATTTCTTCTGAGTAATACATATTGGGTAAGAATGTGTTAAAAATAAAGTGGTACATTTCTTTAAGTACATTTAAGTACATGGGCACTAGCAGTTGACTAGCAGTTTTAATAGTACTGTTAATACTGCAAATTAGTGATGGAAACACCTCATCAGTTGATTCATCTATGATTCTGCACCAGTATCCCAAGTAACACCTAGCCATAAAATACCAGTAACTTCTATCCACTGTGTCTGTGCTACTGAGTACAGTAGCTACTAGCCCCATGGCAAGTAACAATCGATGAATTAAATACATATGAATAAACTTTAAAAATCAGCCACTATTTGTTTTCAATAGCCACATGTAGTTAGTAGCTGCCAAGCATAAATAAAGAATATTAGATTTGAATTAATTTTATAGTAACAAGTTGATAAACTGGAAATTTACCTGTTTTGCTTTTACTTTTGATAACTACAATTTTGAGCAGAAATACAGTAGTCATAAGTAAATACTCTCCGAAACACAATGAATGGCTTTACATAAGTCTCCTTATAGAAACCACAAAGCATTTGCTCAATTAGTATCAAGCGAATGTTTTAAAAAATGATACTCATTAAGAGTTCCTAAATAAAGCTCTCCTTCCACCAACAACAAAAAAGAAATCTATAACTTTGGATTTTAGTGTAATGCAGCATTGTGGTGGTTGCTAAGTTATGGTAAAAATAAGCATAATTGTAGGATTTGTTATTTTAACACTCTTCCCTTAAGCTGGTTGTGTTTCATAAAAGCTGTCCCAATATATGTAATTCTGTAAGATCATTTCCTTAAGTCAGGTTCAGAAACACTAGAAATGTGTAAAACACAAAATACTATATGAGGATTAATTAAGTCATAATATTTTGGTGCATTTATTCTGAAACTTTTAATTGATATGATTGGATGGCGTGTACCATCTTTGAAAGCATGAAGGGCTAAGCTGTACATGAACATTTCATTTGTAAAACAAATATTTCAGATTTAGCCCTGGCTGGTATCTTAAGTTGGGCGCTGGCCTGAGAACTGGAAGGTCGCAGGTTTAGTTCCTGGTCAGGGCATCTGCCTGGGTTGTGGGCCGGGTCCGCTGTTGGGGGCGTGAGAGAGACAACCAATCAGTGTTTCTTTTGCATATGCTTCTCTTCCTCTCCTCCTCCTTCCCTTCCCCTCTTTCTAAAAATAAATTTTAAAAATCTTTTAAAAAAGACACAGGTACCCAATATATAATAACATCACAACAAATAGTGCACATATGTTCTGAAACTTTTTTACTGGGTAATTAAAGTTTGCCTTAGATAAAAGGAAACACATTTCTGAAAATCTGTCCTCTATTGTACTAGATAGAGCTATCGGAAATCAAAATATATAAGCCATTAAAGTTCAAGCTAGATAAAACCCTGATACCATTTCACAGGATTTCAGGAGCTGGCAATCTCTTGGGTCAAACAGAATTGGTTGTTAGAAGGTTTTTCAACACAAAACTGCCTTCACCACTGCAAACTTTTAATTATATTTTTTCTTGTTTAAAATGCAGCTTTACCACATAAGGAAATATAAGGAATATGGTAAAGGAGAGAGGTGACATTGTTCTTTCCCTGCCCAGACGCTATGGTCTTTTTACAGACTCTAGTTTTAAATGCCTCCTTCTTTGGTAACTGACTTCTTTTGCGGGTTCTTTCTTTCCTCTCCTGAGGCAGAGGTCCTCATAGCTAAGCTACGTCCTTCCATCCTCTATTTCTCTCTTTCAGCGTCATACAGAGCAATGAACACGTTTTCATGGCTCACGTTTTCATGGTGCTCTTATGGCTTTTATGTCCACAGCTTTATTTTTTAAGGAATGATAGCAATATCTAGCACATATCACATATCAGAAGTTTACTAAGTGTAGGCGTGGTGCAAAGTGACTTATCAAACAATTCTCTCAACTACCCTAGAAGGTACTTAGCTCCATGTACAGATTTTGGAAGTGGGTAATAGAAATGTGTCCCACGGGTAAGACAGCTAGAGTCAGAATTTGAACACTAGCAGAAACCAAGCTCTTTAATATACCACCGTACGGCTTCCCTGGGGAAGCACCCTCTGTTCCCTTCAGGTTCAACTAATGTCTTCACAGTGCAGGGGAGAACAAAGTTTTCTTTGACTCTTGTTGGATCGCTGGATGGGTCTGAAAATTAAACTGACAAAGGCAGATTAAGGGGAAAAACGCATAACCAAATTTGTTTAATATAAGCTTTGCATGACACAGAAACCTTCGTAAGGAAATAAAGACCTGAACAAACAGGCCTGAGTGCTTTATGCGAGGTTTGAGGAAGAGGGCACAATCTGGGGGGACTATTATAGGTTAAGGAGTGTAAGGTAATTGCGGTAAATTGGGAAACTTATAGCAAGACCTGTTTACCAAGATTTTGGGGGGCATTCCTTATCTAAAGAGACCAGAATGTTCCTTTCCTTGGGGTATAGAGAGGCGGCTCTCATGGGAAGGTTTTATGACCTGTTTCAGGGCAGAGGGACAGCAGGAGTTCAGAGTGATGTTTCTGCTTCTGTCTTTTTTTCAAACTTCTTTAGCTTAAACTATTCAATATGCCAAGGTACCATATTCTGGGTCAGTGTGTCCTGACTCCCATTAACATATATAAACCATAAAAATTATCACCTTCTATTTCCAAAGGGTTTAAGAACATCCTTGAAAACCCTCACTTCTACTGCTGGAATTGACTCCTCCTATTTCAGGTCCATTCTTAAATCATGAAAGAACAAATTTCTTTCCTGTTTTAGAGATTTTGTCATCTGATAATCTGCTTACCTAAAATAGAAACTCTGAATTCACAAGCCATTGTATTTATAGTAAATACATTGCAGGGAACAGACATTTCTCCAAAGAAGATATACAAATTGCCAAGAAGTGTATGAAAAGATCTGAACATCATTAGCCATCAAGGAAATGCAAATCAAAACAACAACTAGATACCAATTCACACACTCTTGTGTGGCTATAATAAAAAAGAAATTAACAAGTGTTGACAAAGATACGAAGGCACTGGAACCCTCATTCACTGCTGTGGGAATGTCAAATGGTGGAGCCACTCTGGAAAACGGTCTGACAGGTCTTCTAAAGGCGAACAGAGAGTCATCACTGATACAGTTTCACTCCTAGATATATAACCAAGAGAAACGAAACATAAAGGCTCCCAAAATCTTGCACACAAATGTTAATAGCAGCACTATTCATAATGGCCAAAAAAGTGAAATAATACAAATATCCAGGAACTGGTGAATGAAGTGCTATATCCATACAATGGAATATTATTTAGCAATAAAAAGGAATAAGGTAGTGATAGATGCTGCAGCATATGAATCTTTAAAACATGCTAAATGAAAGAAGCTAGTCATAAAAAACATCTTTTTAATTCTATTTATAGGGGATACCTGGAATAGCTATAGAGACAGAAAGCTGATCAGTGGTTGCCAAGGGCCAAATGGGGAGGAAAGAAAGTGAGGAGTCAATGCTAACGAGCACAGGGTTTCTTTTGTGGGTGATGAATATGTTCTACATTTAGGTTGTACTAATAGTGCACAAATTCTGAATATACTAAAAATACTGAATTGTATGTTTAAAATGAGTAAAGTTTATGGTGTATAAATTATATTAATAAAAATGTAAAAATAGATCACAGGAAAAATAGGTCACATGATTGTTTAAGTTAGAAATTGACTAGAACTGTCCAGAAGAAAATATTTACTTTTATAGATTTCTTATAAATAATCTATTGTTATTTTTTCTATTCAACCATATCCTAGGTTTAGTTGGTTCTTGGGAGTAAAAACAAACAAACAAACAAAAAATGCAAGAACCAAAGATTGATTTTATAAATCTTTCACTGTTGCCTGTAAATCACCTCTTCTTAGACCCATGATGAACTTCCTCACTCGGTGAAAATGGTGCCTGACGTTCCTCCACGTCCAGTCCCCAGTATGACAGCAGTTCTACTGTCTCACTGTCTTCCTTCTTAAACAGAATGATATAATGGCGAGAGGAAGGGCTTGGGAGTCAGGCAAACTTAGATTCAGTGGCACCTCTGCCTCCTATATGTGGTTTAGGGCAAACTAGTTAACTTCTCTGAGCATATTTTTTTCATGCTGCTTCCAGATTTCAGTGAAATTTGAGATAATCTATGTCAAGTACCTGGCATTCAGTAGGTTCTTGATAAATGCTTCTACATATAAACTGTGGTCTAACCTTGCAGAAGAGGGCATAGAACTTCACACTTGAAGTTGTGTTAGTTCTGGAGCACTTGAAATACCCTTGCTACCCTCCTCTCTTTCTAAAACAAATATCTTCCCTTCCCTGAATCTTGTGACTAATGTTGGAAATTCCGCTAATATTCCAGCAATTCAGAATATTTGATCACTATATAAATAAAAATGCCAGTTAAAAATGTTTTTAAAAATTATATTTCATGTCTACAACAATGCAAGTGATTTTTTTCCTTCCTTTTCTTATCAAAACAAAACAAAACAAAAGCCCTTAGAGGTATGGCACGTGAGACCCAAAGATACACTGGGCGCCTGAAGATGAACTGGAGGTGACACTGCTTGCTGGAGGTGGCAGTGATAGTCATGTGTGCACTTCTGTGCTTTGGAGGGACTTAGTAAAACCATTGTTTTAAGCTGTGTCTCATGCCTCCCTTTTGCTCCCTCTTTCCCCCTGAGGAGTAAATTTGTGCTAAAACACCACTTTCCAGCCCTGGTAATCTGCAAGACTTCACCACCCTGTCAGCCCTGACAGATCAGTTTCACAATACTCCCCATGCTGGCCCTGGCTGTGTCATTAGCCGGCTCAGCAGTCATCCCCCTCCTTGTGAACAAGCCTGGGTGAAGGAAAGACTGGACAAGAGGTGCAGAAAAGCCTCCTTTCTCCTTTCCCCACGATAACCCAGCTCTAAGTCCTCAGCAGGGGCAGTTTTAGGGCATTTTAAACCAACGTTATTATTGCTCCAACTATTTTGCAGATCCCAGCAGAAGCGCTCACTCGGGAGAAAATTGTTAAACCGTGTTTATCTGAAAACAATGACAACAAAATCCCTACCAATCAACACTATAAATCATCTCACTTCTGATTCTCAAAATATTCTAATTAAGCAAATTTTGTTTCCGCTCTAGGCAAACAAAGCCCCAAATTAAGAACTAGAGTACAAATAGTCTGAATACATGTGACAGTGAGACATGTTCCAAGGTCATCTTCACAGCCTCACAATGAGGCTTTGATGTCACCATTTGAAAGGCCTTGATTGAATTTAAATTGTTTACTAGAAACATTCTGAGTTCAATCACTTAAACTCAATGTAAACTTTTCTTTAAGAGAAAAAAAATCATAATTTGCTTAATTTACAAATGTTGATTTGGTTAATTTGTATACTTAATTCAGATCGGTTCACATTGCAGTATAGAGTTTTTATACTATTTCTAATAAAGCTACTGAAAATAACAGACCAAATGCTAGGCAGATACTGTTAACTGCTTCTGTTATACCAGTTCCTTTTTTTATCCTTTTTTTTTGGGGGGGGTGCATAAAAATATTTAGATTTTTTTTAAAGATTTATTTATTTATTTTCAGAGAAGTGAAGGAAGAAACATCAACGTGTGGTTGCCTCTCCAACGCCCCCTACTGGGGACCTGGCTGGCAACCCAGGCACGTGTCCTGACTGGGGAATCCAACCGGCACCCCTTTGGTTTGCAGGCAGGTGCTCAATCCACTGAGCTACACCAGCCAGGGCAAAATATTTAGATATTTAGATAAGGTTCAAAAATATTTAGAAGCAGAATGCTACTGCAGGTTTACTTCTCACTGAAGCATCACGCTAATTTTATGATTACAAGATTTCTTCTATTTGTCTAGATAATAAGATGTGTGAAGTTATTTAGGAAGTATTTCTGGGTCATCGCAAGAGACATTTACAAAGGGAAGTATAGTACCCCAATGTGAAGTCAGAATTCTTGACTGGATAGTAATATATTTTATCAAGGCGATTATAACATTTATGGATTAGAAAACAGTTCAGGTTTATGAGAGAATTTTTGCAGCTTGGCTGAAACAATTTTTGACTTGTGATAGTGAGTATGAATGTATTGTTTCTAATGAATCTGACATAGCTTCCCCTCCACCCCAGAAAAAAAAAAAGTCACACATAGACTAAATACAAACTCAGGTGATTTTCCAAAACAACAGCAATTTCAGCTACAGTGTTTTATGTTAAGTTTCCCACTAAGCCTAATGTTCACTAAATTATCTGTGAAGGAACAGGATTTTTATTTGCTCATTTTGCAATATGGCTTCTAATAGAGTGGCTGTCTCTTTATTTACTTCAGAGAGGTAGGAATTTTTGCCACTTCTTGACCTTATGTGATAATGGATGGACAGCCGTTTGGGTAAATTCAAAATCCCTTCTATGTATGATGATGTTAATCATTAAAGTCTTTTTTTTTTTTTCAATTTCTCTTAGTATTAGCTTTAAGCTGTGCTTCCCGAACTTTTGTTTGAATTTGAGTCACCTGGGGATCTTCTAAAATGCAAATTTGATTCAGCAGACCTGGGGTGGGGTTCAGATTCTGCATTTCTTACAGGCTTCCCTGTGATACTGGTGGTCCAAGGACCACATTTGAGTTAGCAACAGTTTAAAGCTCCCTGAGTTTCCCTGAGCATATAGTATCATGGGGAAGGGAAGGAGGAGGACCAGGACAAGGAATGTTTATGCCTTTCCTGGGTAATCCCCTTAGACAGGGAAAGAAAACAACTGTGACAGTGCAAATCTTCAAATTCAACTTCCTTTAGGACTTTGTTCCTTCATTACTGAAAAATTTCAGAGAAAATTGAAGGTTTTGACATAATGTTTTCTTTATGATTACTGGTTTCAAACTTTGTTTAAAACTGAACATAGATTTAGACACTTACCAAGTAATATGAGTAGCTAATTCTAGATGTTAAAGATTTTTTTTAAGTATTTTTCTATTCTCTTGCTCCCACAAAATTTAACTATTCATTTTTAGCCACTCAACCTTTTATCAGTTTTCAAAACATTCGACATAGTTTTCATAGACATAATCCTTTTTCCACACTCATGTTAATACTATATGTCTATCACTGTATACTTTAGAAAAATTAGTATGATTGGTGTAAGCTGATTTACAAATACCATTGACATGATGAATATACATTCAGCCTGGTTTTCTTAGAAATAACCTTTTTTCTTGCAATCATATGTCATATATATACACATACACTACTTAACTCTATATACCCATGGCTATACATACATTACAGTAATAAGTACGCAACATAAATTTGGGGACAAACAAAATTGACATGACAAATGTGACATCAGTATATTAAGGATTAACTTGTTAATGTCAGTCATCGATTGTGTCTTGTGCATATAACAACTTTGCAAAAGGACAGACAGCATGGATTAATGTTTAAGCTGTGCTCAGGTAAGAGAGCTACTAATTAAAAACAAACAAAAATGAGACAGAATGGGGAGACCATTTTAAATAAAGTGTTCAAGAAAAGCCTCTCTGAGTAAGTGATACATTTAAGCTGCAACTCGAGTAAAGAGAATCAACTAGCCATTCAAAACCTTGGAAGAGAGTGGGGTAAGAGCAAAGAAAACTGCCCAGCACAAAGCTCAGAGATGAAAATGAGATTTGTCAAATTCAAGAAAATGAAGATAGGCCCAAAGCAGTTGTAGCGAGCCAGGAGTCAGGGGGCCAATGGTAAGATGTAAGATTGGTATTGGGAAGATCCAAATTACTTAGTTTTATATGACACGACGAGGATTTGGAATTTTATTCCAGGAGCAATGTAAGCCATGAAAGGTTTTAAAAAAGGGAACGACATGATCTGATTAAGGTTATTTATTTTTTCAAATCAGTATGGTTGCTTTGTGGAAATTAAATGGTGGATCTTTTTTAAAAATCTTTGGTTAATTACAGATAAAAATTAAAGTTCTCTGTTCTACTATGTATACTATACATATGCATATTCTAGAACTGTTAGCATTTAATATTACATATGACATATTTCTCATTTTGTAAATGTTTTTTAATAGAAACATGTTAATATTTTGGTTTAATATTTATTAGTCATACGGATGACTTGTGGGAGAAATGTAATCATCTGGATTAACAAACCAGGACCTTTTTTAATTTTATTTTTTGGCTTGGTATACCTCATGGAAAGCTATAAAGACCATGCCATATCTGCTTTTTGTTCTAGTTTGTTCTGGGTTTTGTTTTGTTTGTTGTTTGTTGATTTTGCAGAAAAATATTGCTGAATCAGTTGCTTGACAACTTTTCTAGTTTACATTTATCAAAATTTCAGTTGAATCTAATAGCTTTGTTTTTAGTGTAAAAGCAGGATTTGTATATTCAATAAATTACAAGGACTGACAAGTAATCATATGACTCAAACCTAATATGACATAGGGAGAGGCTGAGCCTGTGACCAAACTAGAGAATATATGCTTCACCTAAAGGCATTCAGATTAAAAAATCTAGAGAACCTTGGGCTCATCAAACAAAGTGTATCTGCAGACTTCACTGATGCACAGGCAGCAGATTTGGGGTTTTGTCCAAAGGTGTTTTAGCGCTTCTACAGGATAAAACTTTGACAAAATTTTTATCCTGGGGGTGAAGGGAGATTATGTGATTTTAAAGATTTCAGTAATGTAACTTCTGTTTCTTAAAACAGATGAGGATCTTTTTCTCTGCTTCCTAAGTGTAGAAAAATGAAATCATTTTGGATGTAGGATTACCTAAAGATAGGAAATATATTCTATTAATATACTGTATCTGGCGGTTTATTCCTTTAGTATGTTGCTATATTAACGTGGGAACAAGAATGTTATTCAGGGTATAGAATATAATTTTAGGAATGTTAATGTGCCAAGCAAGCCCAATATAGGGCTTTCCATCACATTATTAACTCAAACATACAATTTTTGATGTCGTATGTCTTGAATGTTACTAAAGTGAACCTTTAGATAAAGAGAATCGGGAACAAAGTTTTAGCAGGTGTTATCTTTCTCTGTGGACTGTCCAGGGTTAAATACATTTATAGATTCCTAAATAGGTACAAGTTGCTTCATATTCAGACAGCAAGGTGAGGTAGTGGAACAATTTAAGGCTTACAGGTCCTACTAAGCGGCCCACAGGTATTTAGTTTATTATTTAAGAGATTAGTAATGTATTAAGACAAAATTCTGATGAAAACAGCTAATTAGAGAAAATTATTTGGGGTGGAATTGCTGGTTTCATTTCTTGATGCCCAAGAAATTATCCATTCTATTTTTGTGATAGACAACACATAAGTAATCAAGTAGATAGGATTTTTTGACCAGTTTTTTAAAAGACCACTTTGTGACATGAGTTTGATTTCAAATGTCTGCAGATTTTATATATACTGAGAACATAAAATCAATTATGATTGAGAATGTGGTATATTTTAATTCCTTCATAATACCTACCTTTGGGATCTAAATCAAATCCTGGTTTTAAAGCGTTGTTATTAATCAGAACATCATTTATTTTTCTAGGTACTTTACTATTTTATGTATTTAATAAACACCAGGTTTGTTATTTTTGACCTTGCTACCTCAATGTCACTTTTGATAAAATACATGCCCTTTACTGATAAATTATATACCTTGGTAGAAAAATATCAAGAAGAAACATGCTAGTTTACATGTCATGGGAAAAGTAATTAGTAATATGAATAACTGTGAGCTGAATTTTCAACAATGGAATAAACTTTGTTTCGGGATGCATAAAAGCACATTAAAATATTTTAAAATCTGATTAAGATCTGAAATATATATGAAATATATTATCATATTATATAATATACTAATATCATATATTATGAGTAATATTTAATATTAAAGTTAATTATATTTATTATTTAAACAGATTAATTTCCTTAAGTAATTCTTGACTATTGAACATTCTTGACTATTGAACATTCTTGTCAAGAGTCTGGTGAGAAAAGCGCACACCAACCAGAAGTCTGTCTGGAGATTAGCTGACACTATAAAGCAGGAGAGGCTGACATATTCTTTTGTGAGAAGACTGTGATGTAACTGATAATTCAGTTTCTCTGCCACAGTAGGTTGTTGCAGATAATTATCCTTAGCCCTTATCAGGCCTAAGAAGGCCTGACACACCATAGGAAATTAGGTTCCATGTGCTTAGTTAATGCCCCATCACATGAAAAAACAAAGTTTTGCAAGCTTTAAGGTTTTTACTTTTTTTCCCGCTTTTCTGCCATTACAATTATGAAAAGTATAGTTGAAAAGTCATATATGATCTCACTTGAATTTGCCTACCTTCGCCTGAGATTCACATTGGCTTATACCTTACTGAACACCCCAAAGTCAGCAGTCCTGAGACCAGAGCATCATCAGATATTAAAACACATTTCGATGTTATTAATACAAGAGGGGAAGAACTAATGGGCGAGTACTGATTAAATCTGATCATTTCCTATTCCTGAGACATATGTACTGCCCAAGAGGCATTTGCAATCAGTATTTCACCCCACTATCTTTAAGTATTATGAATTTTGTGATTTTATTTGTAGTCCACCCACATAAGGGAAAACTCAGGATGCCAGGGGTTGTAACCAACCAAAAATAAAATACTGGAGACTAATTGTAGCAGACACATTGCTTGTATTCTTCACTATCAACATGAAATAAGCCTCTATACTCTCTACACCAATACTGGGAAAGTCAGGCAGTGGAGGAAATAACCTATTTTATTAGGTTTACCAAAGTAAAGGAGATTGCTTCTATTATCTATTTCTGGTTTGCTTTCTAACATAAACAGTTGTTATAGCTCATTTGGTCTGTGTGCAATGTAAATTCTTTCGGGGGATATTTATGTGCTCTCTTAATGTGACTTTTTTTTCCCCCCCCTTAAGACTCTGATATGTTTTATCCTTCCTTCTCACCTGTGATTTTTGCTATAGTGAATATAGAAATGACTGACAGTCTGTGTTCACAGTTCCTGGTCTACTAACAGTGGGGATGGGGAGTAAAAGGTAAAAGTAAACAATGCATTGCAATACAAAAGTGCTGTCAGTAATGAAGAAACCTATAAAGTGATCCTGGGATAACATCTAGTATGAAGGTACTTACAGGATGATCCTGGGATACAAAGAGTTCTCTGTGGGGAACAAACAAAAGGAAGCCTAATATCTGATTATCCAAGATGTTGCTACTGATATCAAACACAGAGTAACACGTAACTACAGATAATGGATATAAGAAAGGGGTTCCCATCCATTCCTGCAATTTCTTTAGCTTTGTCTTATTTTTTTAAAAAGGTCCCATGGATCTCTCAAGAATAGATCACTTGACTAATGCATTCATTAAAAATAAACATCAACTATTGTGCATTCTTTTTATTAAGTCTGCATTAAACAATGCTACAACAAAGAGTGTAACATTTAACGGTTTTCATTTAGAGGACTTCAGTGACAGCTTTGGGATAAAGCAACTATAATTTCCAAGTAACCAAACTGTGAATGGGTGTTATCCAGAACTATCACACGAGTTATCCCCTCCAATCGAGGGGAAGCATGTAGAAAACATGTGAGAACTAACAGTATCAACAATAAAAACACAAGTAAAACAGGTATCTGGGAACAACAGCACAGAGATGAAAACTTTGTATAGTGAATTACTCATTTAAGTTGTAAAACCTTGCAAAGGGAAAATAAATCAACTTCCAAGTCTCAGTTCTCTCCTTGTATTAAATGACCTTTTTCCCTCTGTAACTATTAGGTTTTGGGTTTTTTCCTTCAGAGTAAGATCACCCGGTTATTTAGGTGTTTGTGCTTCTGTTAAGAGTGGTCTATGATAACACACTTTTTTTTTATGTCCACATCCTCAAGGCTTAAAAATAAATTGGATAGTAGCTCTGATGGAAATGTGCTAAGACCCACCTTTCTACTGATTTTTAACTATGTCTCAGTGGTGTGTATACTAAAACTAAATGGCTTTATGACTTAATAAAAAGTAATAACCACTAACTGAACAGAGATTTTAGACTATAAGACTCTCCCCACCTACCTGGGCTTCAATTATTCTGATAAAATGGTAACAGACAAATAGATAATGATATAAGAAAACTAAATAAGTTGCTGAGACTAAGATTTTTAACTTCTCATTCTCACTGATCAAATGGGTGTCATCTGTGTATGAATGCTGGTTACCAAGAAGCAAAGCTTTATGGCATGCATCCCTTTACTTTTTATGAAAAGCCCAATGTGGTGTGTAATTCACACAGATACACTGGTTCCTAGACTCCGATTTCAGGGAAGGATATGAGAGAATAACTCAGGTTCATATTTAGGGCTTAGAGACTACTGAGACATAGGAAGGTACAGAGAGATTAACTGAGTCTCATCCGAGCAGATTTAACTAACCTGGTTAATCCTAGAACTGTTCCAGTAAAATCATCATGTTCAAGTCGGGCCAGAATACTGCTGGCCTCTGATGGGTGAGATAAGTGAAACATCACACCAGATGCATAGCTTTAGAAAAACAATTCCAATACCACAAGTTTAGATTTATCCTATTAACTCTAACATTTCAAAACAATTCCAAAACACTGAAACAATGCTTAACCTAATAAAACATTCTATTGCCCCCCAAACAGGATTTTGTATTTTAAATGACTTACCAAAATATGTATCTTATATTTTGGAGGTAAACTTCTTTATTTTCTTACACAACCAAAAATCTTAAACTATCTTGGTACACTACCATTTTAACAGAACATCTTTTAGTCTTTATGTGCAGATTTTACATTGTTTTACTCAATATTTAAAAAAAAAAGTTAACATATTGCAAGACACTTATAATACTGCTGCACATACTTTGTAGTCTTATTTGGTATAATATAATCATTTTCAGAGTTATTTTTGTATATTTACAGTGAATTAAAGTGAACAGACACATTCCCTCCTCCTCTTTACCCCCTCCCCAATCAAAAAGTAAAAAGCAAAATAGGAAAAAAAATAGACAAGAAATGAGATTAGGTTTTGGCAGGAGGGAAACCCTAATTAAACTGTGGGGATGCAAAAGTCAGCTTTTTGCACCCTTTCTGTATGCTACAAAAAACTTTCTGGGATTAACTGCCAAGTATTTCTAAAGCCTTTCAAGAAGCTCCAGTAGATTTCTGGATTTGTTCCTTTAAAATCAGGATACTCTGCCTTTGCTCAGGAGGCAGCATGGCAATTTGATCTGCAGTGAGTTGGAGAACCTGCATGATCAAAGCTGCCTTTTCTTGATCCTGTGGCGTTACTTGGCTCTGCCCAGGACTGAAACTGCTAGGCTGACCTCCACCTTGCTTGCCAGCCCCCTGCATGCCTGCGGCCTGCATGCCCGCTCCTTGCATGCCCGCCGCCTGCATGCCCGCTCCTTGCATGCCCGCGGCCTGCATGCCTGCTCCTTGCATGCCCGCGGCCTGCATGCCCGCTCCTTGCATGCCTGCCGCCTGCATGCCCGCTCCTTGCATGCCTGCTCCTTGCATGCCCGCTCCCTGCATGCCTGCTGCCTGCATGCCCGCTCCTTGCATGCCCGCTCCCTGCATGCCTGCTCCAGGATTTCCCACTCCTGAAATGCTTGGGACCTGCCTGGGTCCCTGAGGACCGCCTGCCCCTATATTAATGGGACCAGGACCCTGGATTCCACCCGTCATAGGGCCTCTCGAACTGGGACCAGGGCCTCGTATCTCCATTCCTCTTCCATCCATGCCTCTTGCTTCCATCCCTCTGGTTTCCATGGCACAGGTCTCCATTCCTCTTCTCTCCATCACTCGTGTCTCTAAGACCTCAGTTTCCATGGCTCGAGTCTCCATCACTCGAGAGTCTCTACTGCCTCTGCCATCCAGATGTAGTCCCCTTTGATCCATCATGGGTCCTCTTGGCTCTCCAATCAGCATTCTGGGGTCGCCTAACGGCCCTCCCCTCATCTCATGTGAGGAAGGTCCACGGCTGTCATGACCAGGAGCGTGGTGCATGGGAGGGCCCTGATGAGGTGGCCCAAGATAGCCTCTGGGCTCGACTTCTCCAGTGACTGAAAGCAAAGTCCCTCCACGTGGGTCATTTGGAGCATCTCCCAACAGTCCTCGAGGAGGCAGTCCACCAGCAGTCATGGGTCCACGAGGCATAGGTGCTCTGGGATCCGACATCTGCACCTGCCCCCGCTCCAAAGGCACTGGACCAACCCCTGGCATTCCAACTTGGGGCTGCATAGCTCCACCAGGAGTTAAGGAACCAGGACCAGGTCCAGGAACGGCAGCTGGTATGGGCCCCGGGGCCGGAATTCCACCCTGGATAGGGGTCTGCATCAGTGGAGGAATGTCTTTCACAGGTCTTCTAGCCAAATGCTGTGGCTGAGGAGCTGGAGGGTTCTGCTGGTTCAGCAAAACATTAGGTCCTGGGCAGAGCCCAGGGCCAGGTCCAGGTCCAGGTCCAGAGACGGGGCCAGGGACGGGGCCAGAGACAGACTGAGATTTGCCCGGAATCAGTGGCGTAACATGTATCTTGCGATGCAGAATTTTCAGAGCAATTTCTGGATCCATGATCCTCATCACTACTTGCGCCTGCAACAGCGCGTAAGCCAGTTGAGGGTTTTGAAGTAACATGTTTCGAGCTTCCTGGTGACTGTTTTGGACACAGAGCTTCATCTGCTTCATCAGCTCAAACATCTGCTCCGGGGGGAGACTAGCGACTGCTCTGGTAATTGATTCCGGGGCATCTTCCGGATCGATGGGGTCCCCATAGGGCGAGTCAATGATGGGCGCTGCAGGCCCTAAGCTCTTTAACTCCTCCTTGTTCTTTTCACTGGCAGCATTGTCCACCCGCAGCGCTCTGCCGCTGAACTCCCGCCCATTCAGGTTACGCATGGCACTAAGCGCGGTCTCCTGGTCTTGGTACTCGCAGAAGCCATAACCCTTGGGTTTCCCCGTCTCTCTATCGTACACCAGCCGGAAGCTGACAACAGAACCAACCTCCGAAAAAATGTCCTTTAACTGCTCCTCGGTTGCCTCATACGGAATGTTCCCCACGAACACAGAACGCAGTGATCGATCCATAGCCGGGTCTCTCACCGCCAAACTCGACATGATTCCGTCTCTGCACACAGCGGCGAGCAGATTTACGGAGCCGTCCTCCTCAGACCCACACTTCCGCCGATCAACGGAAGCGGCTTTTCAATTCCGGGCAGAAACCTGAAAAAATCCACTTAAATCGTTCCGCCTCTCCGCGGAATCTGCACTTCTCCGTTCCACTAAATTAGCTAATCCTTTCTGCCCCAGATTCTAACGTGATTCTTCTTACCTAGATGCTTGATTCCTTTATTGTCTCTTATTCCGACGACTTTACTGGTGCGGCACCGCCCGGAAAAGCTTGGTGCTCATTAACCTCAGTAAAGATGGCCCCATAAACTTCACCATGGTAACGAAGAGAAGCCGCCCCTTCCGCTTGACGTCAATTGCGCTTTCGCGTCCTTTTACCAGAGCGGGAAACCACCAACCGAAAGCAGATTACGGCAGCCTGTTCTTCATTCCGATACAAGTATTTTCATAGCGCATTTTCTTGTAAGCTTTATAAAAATGTAGTCGTTTCAAAATAGATTTGGGAAATCCTCCTTAAATAGAAAATAGCTCCGTAATACAAAATATTACAAAATATTACTGCCCAGAAAATCAGTGTCTGCCAGCTCCATCCCCACCCCCATCCTGTCTCTTAGAATAACCTCTCTTGATAGGTGGCAGTCCCTTCTAAGTTTTTCTCCTTGTGCGCAGGTAGCGGTCAGGCTATTGATAATATTACCTTTTTCTTTAATTAACTGCTATTAATATTAATGGCTAATAATAAATAGCATTTATGTCTGCACAGTATGAATTAAATTTAATCATTCTTATGTTGTAGGCATTTATATTGGTTCTGATTATTAAAAAGTGATGCAACAATTTCACCACCTGTACTATGAAGAGCAGACTAGTTATGTCTATCATGCAGCAAGTTTTGATGGTGGAAGTTGAGTATATGTAGTGGTGTATGGTCTCCTCCCCACCCCCCAACCTCGCCCCCCACCCCCGGCCCCTTCCAACCCTCCCTCCCCTCGTTTAACGGGAACTGACGCTTGGAGAGAGAGGGCCAGATAATTTGCTAAGCAGAGAGTAAGAGGCAAGGCCAGAATTTTTACCCAGGTGTGGTCTGTCATAGCTCCAGAGCTGTGATGCCACATGTGATAGCCACTAGCCACCTGTAGCTACTGAGTACTTTTGGATAGCTTCACTGAGAAATTGAATGTTTAATTTTATATATTTTTATTAATGTAAACATAAAAGCGAATATTTAGTTAGGCTACCGGAAAACTTTTCAGGATGTTTGAAACAACTTGGGTATAATATCTACTTTTGTAATGATAAATTTGATTCACTCAATAAAAACTGAGTATATTGTTAAAATTTAACATTCTAATTTAGATGTGCTATATGTGTAAAATATATTCAAGGTTTTGAAGACAGTATAAGAAATGTAAAATCTCATTAATTTTATAGTTTTCATGTTGAAGTGATATTTTTAATATGTAAGTTTAAACAAAATATTTAACATTAATATTACTCATTTTACTTTTTAAATTGTGGTTACTTGGAAAAATTAAAATTACATATATGGATTACATGTCTATGACCTGCACTACACCAGAGCCTGAGACCTAACTCCACATTTTTTTCTACATATGCCTTTTGAGGGGATTATGAAACTTTAAGTTTCATCAAAAATTGTGTTATGTATCTTGGGTGTGTCATAGTTTAATGCATAGATCTGACATGACTATGAGGGTTTAGCTTCAAATAAGACAAAGCCTCCATTTAACTTTAAATGTTTTAATTGTTCTTTAAAACAGGCTTGGACATAGCTATTTACTCAAGACGCATGATAACTGATACATGCAAGTGTATTTTTATTGCCTAGTAAAATCTTTCTACTCTGTCAAAAGAAACAGAATAGTGCTTATTAGTAATATTTGTCTCCCTGATTCTTTCACTGGAGGCAGACAGAGGTGAAGGGACTTGAGAAAGATATCATTTGGGAAAACTAAAAACAAGTCCATTTGTCTTTTTGCCCCTACCATCTCCTACAGAGACAAACGTTGGCTTTTTTACACATTTTGTAGAGGGCAAGTTAGACATCAGTTATGCATGTCATTGTGTGTATGTTAAATGTAGTAATTATGAGAATGGTGATAGGCTATTAGAATAAATTATAAAGTTTATAAACGTTCACACAGCTTGTTTGGTGGTTTCTTTACTGCTGCTGCTGCTAGAACCTAACCCAGTGGGCGTCACACTTTAGCATACATCAGAACCACTGGGAGCCATGGCTTAAGTCAGATCCCTGGGCCTCTTCACCTCTCCTGCCCAGCTCTGATTCAGTATTTCTGAGAGTGGAGGATTTGCATTTCTAACAAGTTTCCAGGTGTTGCTTATGCCACTGGTCTGCGGACCAAACTTTAAGAATCATTGATCTAAACAAAGGGACTTAAAGTATTTGCTCTTTAAAAAATAGTTTATTTTTAATTGTATTTTTTCCCATTACCATGTATCCCCTTATATCCTCTTCCAATTCCACCCACCCCACCCCACTTTTTTTTCATTTGTATCAGGCCAAACTAAATTTAGTGCGCTCTGTTATAAAGTATAAGATAGATATGAATGTTCTTGAAAAAATTAATACTTTAATGCTGGCCTGGTACAACTAGTACATACTGATCCCACACTGAAGATACTCTGGGCTCAAAGGGTAGCCGAGGAACTCTGGGGACATACAAGCAGGGAGAAGCCATGACTGTAGTACTGTGCTCTTGGTCATAGGTCTTTCATGTCCTCTTTAGTCCCCCTATTCCAAACAAGAAGGATGGTTCAATATGGCTCCTTTCATAGAGGACTGATGTGATCCAGCACATAGCTCAATGGTCAGGACACATCAACTATTACTTACTGAGTGGCCCAAAATAATCAAGAGCTTTTAGGAACCTGTGTACATTTCTTGGTAAAAACCAAGAAATAAAATCAAAAGATAGATCTATCCTGGAAGAATTTCCATTTTATAATGCTTTCTTTGTTCCCATAAGGTTTAAACTTGAACTATTTATAGTATGACATACACTCTAAAGGAAAACGTACATGGCACCTTGCACGTTCAGGGATTGATTATTTAAATAAATCAAAACATCAACTGTATTAAGAGTAATTTTTAAACAAACACATTGGGGCATATGACCAAATGGAGGCTGTCCTTCAAACTAATCACCTTCAGAAATTATAAACTTAATATATGTAGGCCTCCATTGTTCAAAATGATTTTTAAACTCCTACTCTGAAATTGTTTGAGAGCTCACTTATAGCTCATGCTAGAGAGCCGGTATCCTAACTCACAGATATTCTTGTTCTCAACCAAGAACTAACTTACACACCCAGTTCACCTAGCTTTCTGATCACACTTGGCCAAAATATGATATTAAATGTTTCCAAATATAAAACCATACATCAGAATATAAATATTATGTAGAATTCAATGATATTAAAAAAGATTCACCATAGAATAATGGACAAGTTCCAAAGAGAGGTACTAAAATATTTTTAGTTATGACAGGCATTTTTGAAAGAAGCATATGGGACCTTCAAGGAATAGATCAAAATACACAGCTCCACAAAGTTGTCCTTAATATCCCCCCTCCTCTCTTTAGATCAGAAGTTCATTTTCCTTTGAATGTAAACCGCTCCTTGTCTGTACCTTTCTAATGAGAGTAATCCCTCTGCCTTTTATAGAGTTGTGATTTTCCTTCTAAACTATAGCATCAACCAAGGGAAGAACTAGATTTCTTTTGTCAATAAAGTGCCTTATGTTTATTATTTTATCCCAAAATATTTGTTCTAGGCACTGGCAATAACAGCAGTGAAAGAGACATTCCACCAGAACATAGGTTCGTTAAGTGTCCTACCTGGACCAATAGCATGAGCATCAGTTGGAAATACCTTAGAAATGCAGAGTTCAGGGCTCTACTGCAAACCTACTGCAACACAAACTCTTGGGTAGGAGGTGGTGGTAGTGTGTGTGAGTGTTTGTGTCTGCATGCTGAAACTTTTTTTTAGCAAGTCTTCCAAGTAATTCTCATACTGGATAAAGTTCGAGAATCACTCAACTAAAGGGAGACCCGATAGATGATAGATAGATAGATAGATAGATGATAGATAGATAGATAGATAGATAGATACTTTGTCTTCACCACTATATCCTCAGCATCTAGGCCAAAACTTAGCAAAGGTGGGTGTTCATTATACAGGGTCCGGCAGAAGTAAGGCCAGCTTGAGTGTGGCTGGTAGGGTAGTAATATGGGTGTAATAACTTATAGTTTTAATTTGAACATTTCACCTAAAATGTCATATGCTGTGCTTGAGTGTGGTGTTGTTATGTTACAGAATTACATGCTTATGATTTTGTAATAAAAGATTTTGTAATAAAATAGGGGCATTATTTGTGTCAGACCCTGTATATTGAATGAATGATTGAAACTGACTTTAGAGTCACCTGATTCACAAACCCTTCATTTTACATAAGAGGAAATCTGTGGTGTTAAATAACATGTCCCAAGTGAGAATGCAGACCTGCTGCCAGAGCCCTTATCATTTTGTTCCTAGGTCAGTAATAGTTGTTCCATGTTACTATTTGATAAAGTATTAAGAGACAGAAGAGAGTGGTAAGGTCTAGATCACCAAGGACATCTTCCTGATGAGGCTGGGATTTAAGCAATGGGTTATAATCTGGTATGTAGAAAAAGAAGATGAGGAAAATAAGCCAAAAGCTAGAAATAACCAAGGCATGAAATTGGAACTTGATATTTTTGACACCCTTAGAGGAAATCCATAGAGAGTTGGTGAGCAGTGTGATCAAAAATTGTCTTTGGGACAAATTGTAAAAAGGTTTTGAAGATCAGATTCATGATTCTTAACTTGATGTGACAGTCAGTAGGCTTTCTTTCATCTTTTAAAACATGGATATAGAATAATTATGGCAGAGGTCTGAGAACACCAATATTATACAGTCCTTCAATGATACCTTTTGCACGTAGACCAGTCTGTAACACCTTCTATAATGTGGCCTCATTCTCATTGCTCACACCCCCCTCATATATTCTCTTTTGGTCAAATTGTACTACTCATTTTTCATGTTTCATACATGATTTGTGCTTTCCAACTTCCTAGCTTTTTCTCTTACTATTTTTTTGTTGGGGAGTTTTTTCTTTTGTCTTTTTTTTTTTCCTCATTCTCCTCCACATCAGTATGTAAATTCTTCTATCCTGTGTTCACCTCAAACACTTTCCTTTTAAAGCAGACTGTTGATTTGGCCTCCATTATCTCTTCTCTTGTGTTGGAGGTACCAGTTTTCTTGTGTTACCACTTAAGCGTAGAACCCATATCTGATTTATATTTTTCATATTGCTTAGTCCAGTGCCTTTAATATTACAAGCACTCAGTAAATATTTTTTAAATTAATACATGATCATCTTATTCTAAATTACATATGTTAACCAAATGGTAATTTAATGCTTTCAACTTACAAAACACTTTCCTTTGGGGTCCCACATCTGGTCTTGACAACAATCCTGTGAGGTACCTACCATTTTATCCTAATTTTAAAGATGTGGAAACTTAGACAACTGTCACCTTGAACTTTACCTAACAATAGACTCACTCAAATTACAGATACTATTCGCAAAACTTCTGAACACTTAATAGGGAGGTGGCCTTATCATAAATGCTTTATAAGATGCAGTATTTTGTTTAATACTTTCAACAACTCTTCTGAAATAGGCACCCATAGTGTCTGAATTTATAGTTAAAGAAATATAGAGGCACAGAGATGTTAAATAATTTGACCATTTTAACTGGCAGAAGCAGGATTTTAACACACAATTTGACTCAAAGAACTCGAGCTCTTAAATTATTCCATTAACTTAGTTTTCCAAGGATACATAGCTGGTAAGTGGCAGAGATACAGCCTGAAACCAGGTCTTTTGATTTTAAACTTCTCATTTCACAAACAGTACAGTAATCACAGGGTACTGAGGCTTGGATGCAATCCCCCTTGGCTATTTTTCCTGATTGTCTCTGAGTGTAACTAATTGCAATTTTGACTTTACAATCAGAGCTGTGGCAACAGATGAACTATAAGATATAAAGACTGTATCAATTTAAAAAATGTGCTTTTTCTCAGTTTGCAGGGATATAATTATCAAATAAGAACATTTTTTAAAAACATCCAGTTAGACAGGTATTGAATATGTTTTCCATAAAATGAAAGAGCCCAAATTTCTCATATCCCAAATTAGGTTGGTTCATGGCATTTTTCACAATTTAAAAAATGTATTTAATATAAATAGTAGATTTCACTTACTTGTACATGAGAAGAATGGCTTTTATTGGCAAGAGAAAGATTTCGTGAATTTGGGGATATGGAGTTACAGGAGTAGGGGCTGGAGAGAGCTAAATGCTCTCTCTAAAAGGACTAAGTTGTTAACCCCGCTTTTTAAATAGATGAAAAATGAGGCCCAGGGAAGACAAGAAACTTGACTAGGGCCAGGTGCTCTGGCCAGGCTTGTAGTGGCATCTAGATCTTCAGACTTCCCTAACTCTGCTCCCAGCACTTGGAGGGAGCAGAGTGAAGGGGTTAAGAACAAACTTTAATTTTAGAGACACTTGGGTTGGCTGCCTAGTTCAAATTACAGGGTAGCCTTGGACAATTCTCTGCGTTTTCATTTTTGCATCATTTAAATGGGAATAATGTCACCTGTAGTAGATTGTTGTGTGGAATATGTGGTACATTTTGTCTTTACTCCTTTTGTGCAGTAATTATCAATCTACATCAGTTAATAGGATCAATAGTAGTAGATGAAGCAGCATCTGAAGTGGAAAGAGACTCAAATTTTAGTCTAATGTTATTTATTTTTTGTTTATATCTTCACTTTTATCTTTAAAAGGGTTGGACTGAGTGAACTAATGGCCCATTTTCAGAATATCTTACTTTAAAAACTGTACAGAGACAACCTTGGATAGCATTGCCATTTTAACTTATGATAGATTTATAGTTGATCATGGGTAATTTTACGCTCTATCCCATTAGACACTTCGATGAGAATTTTACTGATCATTTTGGTGCTCATTAAGCTTTTATACTAAATAATTAAATGCACCCTTCAAATATTCAGTGGATGAATTTCCACTTGCTCATTTTTATTAAAAGGGCCTGCCTGAACTTTATGGAGGATCCTGGCTTACACGAAAGTGCATTCGTTTGGCACACAGGTTACATATTTGAGCATATGTTCAGGATGTCACTAGGACTATTACTTGTGAGTGTGCACTGGCAGACATAGGCCATTTGTTCAAACATGGAAAAGCGTAACTAATTGGACAAGAAGCAGAGCTACATTGTCCTTCCTTCAGGCTGTCACCTGAAGGAACACAGAGGAAGAAAGCATACTCCTCCACTGTGGAAAACTACAGGTCCTGGAACCGGGTCTTTAGTAAAGATGTCCTTCACGTTTAAGACGAACAACTCATGAATCTTCTTTCCTGTGACCAGAAAAATCCAATATCCAGCATCAGAGGAATGTCTGAACTACTGCTCTCTTCAGGAGTTAGGCTGGTATCTCTCTCTGAGGCTCACTCTGCCTGTGGAACAAGCCTATATTTATACCAAGTTACAGGAAAGAGGACTTCCTGAAATTTGATTGAGGGCTCAGATTGTTAAAAGCAGCAGCATAACACGACAGTGTGACAGAATGTATTTTGAATTCATTATCACATTTGAAGGATCCTTGAAAAACATTACTTCAGAGTGCCATTTCAAATTTGCCTCAAAACAAATTCCCAGAGTCAAAAATTAGATAAAAATATAAAATCCAATGTTTATAGGAATTTAGTAGCTAGTGCTTTTTGGTACAAGTACAGAAAACAATAACTATGGTAGCAAAAGGGCTGGTAGTAGTATTTTGATGATGCGATTGCCCCCACTTATCCACGGGGGGCGTATTCCAAGACCTCTAGTGAATGCCTAAAACCACAGATAGTATGGAACCCGATATATACTATGTCTTTTCCTATATATACTTATGATAAAGTTTAATTTATGAATTAAGCATAGTAGGAGATTAACAACATAACTAATAATAAAATGGACAAATTATAACAATGTACTGTAATAAGTTATATGAAGGTAGTCTTTCGAAATATTTTGTACTTTACTCACCTTTCTTGTGAAGATGTGTGATGACACAGTGCTTATGTGATAAGATGAAGTGAGGGGAATGATGTAGGCATTGTGACATAGTGTTACATTATGCTAAGAATTACTTGAAATCAAGCACTGAAATAACAGGACATTCCATTTGATAACCCAGGCAGCTGCTAAGTGCCTATTGGGTCAGGGGGCAGGGAAGATGATTGGGGAGAACATATACAATGTGAATACACTAGACAAAGGAATGAGTTATGTTCCAGGAGGACCAGAGAGGGACAATGTGAGATTCCATCATGCTACTCAGACCCGTGCACAGTTAAAATCCTACGATAGATTATTTTTGAGGTTTTCCATTTAATATTCATGGACCATGATTGACCTTGGGTAACCGAAACCATGGAAAACAAAACTGCAGATAAGGGGAAACTACCGTACTGTTTTCTCTCAGAACCTACAGGCGGAGGAGTAGTCTGCTTGGGCTGCCACAACAAAATACCATAGACTGGGTGATTTGAACAACCAAAATTTATTTTCTTTCAGCTTCTGAAGCTGGAAGTCTAAGATCTGGGCGCCAGCATGCTCGCTTTCTCCAGAGGCCTCTCGCCTTGGCTTGCAGATGGCCGTCTTCTGGCTGTGTGCTCACAGGGCCTTTCCTCTCCGTATGCAAATCCCTTGTGTTTCTTCCATTTCTTATAAAGATACCAGGCATATTGGATTAGGGCATCACCCTTATGACATTGGAGTTTGGGCTTTTAACATGTAAATTTGGTTGGGAGAGGTACACATTTCAGTCCTTAACACGCAGTCATGCATCACCTTCAGGAAATGAAGGGATGGGCAACTGTGACACATGCAGAGTTCGCTGTCCTGTTTCTCTCTTTCATCTCTCTTCTCTGCCTGAAGAACAAGATCTCTCTGATTTCTCTCCCTGGTTCACTGCCATTTAAAGGGCTCTTCTACAGGCTTTTGCTTTACTTGCTTAGAGATGTGTCCAGAGAGAATGATTTATTTCTCTGGGTGCTTGAAGGCGAATAAGGTATACATTTTAAAATATCAAACTCTTCTCAATCTCATATGAAAATATTGATGTCTGTTTCTGACAATTTCATTATACAGAAAATAGGAACAATGCTACTTATCGTCTTCATCATTATCGTATGACATTTACCTTGAAATAGCTGCATATACTTCTCTCAGAGCAGTACAAAGAGAGAATTTCCTCTGGCTCAGCTCCAGGTGTTCCCTGGTCCCCACCCCCTCATCCCCCAGCGAAGCAAGTGCTTGCAGGGAAACGGAAGTACAAGTGACCTATTCCTCTGGAGCTCAGCCTTTTGTTAGCCCTGAAAGTAGAATTGTGTGTTAGTCCACGGCCCACGAGGGATCCAGGAAAGAGAAGCTGATGCCTGCAGGGAGAATAAAGAGTGCAGAAGTTTCCCTGCCAGCGTAATGGCCCGGGGTTTGCTGCCAAGGCCTCAGGCTTGAGCAGGCACCGCAGGCATTCATTGTCACTGGCAGGAATAGGGAGGCCAGGCTCCAAGAGCCCTTGTGAGAGCAGGCCTGTGCAGGTGGGGAGGAGATGGGGGCAGGCAAGAAGGAAACTTACCCATTTCAGGTCAGCGTGGGCCTGAAAACTCTTTCCGAATACTATTATTATCAACTAAAATGGATTTAGCACCTATTTTGTAAATACTCATTGAGTGCGGGCTATGTGGAAGGTAGGCACTGAGTTTGGCGATATGGGGGGTTAAATATGATCTGAAATGCGACTCCCACTTTCAGCAGAACTCCTCACTAAAAACTTTGAAGAGCTTTCCTCTTGAACTTTTACTAAGGATTTATGGTGCTCAGACCCCAGTGTGTGTCAGAATAGCTGTGCCTACAATGCAAACGCAGCTATTCTCTCAGGCAGGATGCAGAACACAGCATTTGAGCAGACAGTTTCCGAGTGCATTTTTGATTTGTTTGATTTCCTGAGAGGTATGTAGAAAATGAAAATATAACTGCTGTATACCCATTGACCCTCTTGCTGAAGTTGAAGATAAAAAGGAATTTTTCCCCCTCTGTTACTAAGAAAATGACTATTATTTCCCTTTACCGTGCTAGATTCTATTTGCCTATACACACCCATATATACTGAGGACAGGGATTATTAATTATAACTCATTGCATTTGTAACAAGGGAGGTCAGGTCCTGGGATCTCGACTGCTTGTTCAGATAAGCCAAAAAAAAAAAGTAAATAAAACACAACAAAAACCAAAAAAACACCCCACAAAAAGGACTGGATGGAGCAGACAGCCTTTCTTGCTGACATTGTAGGGAGCACTGACAGTGGCCCATCAGTGAAGCAGGACCACATCTCCCTGAGTCTGAGACTTGTTTCAAGAGGTCCCAGACAAATGGGTCATTGTCTTAAATGTGACTGTAAACTACATTACCTCAGTGTGTACGTGCAGAGAGAAAAGGTCCGGAAGCAGTCACAGGACTAGAAGCTGCTCACAAAAGGAGATAAGGAGGGAATTCCAATCTATTTCCCAAACAATGCACATTCCTTCTGGCCAGGGGCCCTCCAGCCAGCCTTCCATTACGTGGGTTGAACTAGCCACATTCTCCTCGACACCACAGCATTCCACTTGAAACCAGTGCAGCTCTGACAGCCCCTCATACTTCTATCTAGAAATGAGGGATGAGGACAAAGCCTGTCTCCTTATGGGTAGTACGTCATTCCCAGCCTGTGATTCAATGAGCAGCTTACTTTAATTTTGAAGCATTGCATCTTAGAGCAGCATAAATAAAATGTAATCATGTTTATTGCTTAAATTAAGCACCTTAACTAAATTCAAATGTTATTTGTACTTTGAAAAATGATACAAATATGAGTTTACATTTGACCATCAGTCTGACCAGGGTCAGTTGAGTTAAGCCTCTGTTGGTGGTGTGATACTTTGTCCTTTTTCGTGGGGCTCAGTAACTAGTTATTTAAGACTTTGCTTCATAAGATGACCCTTCTGTTCACATACTTTCTCAACCATTTTTTTTTCTCTCTCCCATTTCTGTAGTTGCTGTCTCCTATGTCCATTACTTTCTGACCTTCTTTTACTCAAAGTGTAAGTGTATCTGTTTGGATTGTCTAGGTAGAAAAGAGTTCTGTGCTCCTACAGAGAACAGCACCTTAGGAAACAAAATGAAGTCCTCTTGCCTTTGGTTCCTCTCCTGATGGCTTCAAGGCAGCCCTGACAGTTTACCTCAACACTGTAGCATTTTTTGTCTACTTCGTTTAAAAGACGTCAGCACTTTTTTCTTCATGTAGGAGGTAGCCGTCAGTAACTGTGGGTGGATGCGTGAGAAAGCAGATGGAATGGATTGTTGGAAAAGCTAAATTGGGGGAAGTGTTTGAGTTGTGAGTGCAGACAGAAGTAAACATTTTAATGACTAGATCCAGAATGGCACAGATTGCAATAAACGAATAGAACAACGGGTTTACATTATTTTCTTCTTTCCTCTCTAAATAGTTTTTCCACCTCTATCTATGTATTACAATTATTGTCAAATGTTAATGCTTTTCACAGTATTATTGGGAAAATAATGGATTTAATATCATTTTACAACTCCAGGTGTTTCTTCATAAATGTAGACTCTAACATACTAGTTAATATTGTCCCTACAACCTAAAAGAGAGCCATTTGAATCCAAAGTAGTATTATTACAATTACAGTGCCACGCACTATACCAAGTGCTTCATTCCTAATTGCTCTTTCAATCCTCACAAAAACGTAATTACGGCTTCTTGATGCATGAGGAAACTGAGGCACTAATGGGCTAATTTGCCCAGAATCTTACAGCAAGTAAGAGACAGGTATGACTTCAGGCAATCTAAGGGAAATAGTTAATTCCTGAAAGTTCGAATTTATTTTTCTAAAGTTAGAATAAATGTTTTATACCCCCAAAGGAAAAAACATTCTGTGAATTTCACCACCAGCCAAATTTTCTAACTTTTCTTGCCTTGTCAGCTGCCTGTCAGTTTTCTAAAGAAACGCGGTATAAAACTGACAGGAAGAAACTGTGAAATCTATAACCACATGACAGAATATTGAAAAATCCTCACAAAGGCTTATTTTGTCATTTATTGCATGGCATTAAAACCAGCTGCCAGCAGCCCAGGTGATTTAATAGACACCACTTAGCTAATATATTATTTTGCCAAGAAAATTCATTGTTCTATACTCTTTTCTAATCTTTTGTGGCTGCTTACTCATAAAAACAGAGTGCCTAGAAACTGTAAATTATTTCACAAAAAAAGTAAAAAGAGATGGCTATTAATTTAAGCTGTTTCCCACTGAAAGTGTCACTCTGAAGAAAAAAATTTATGTGAAGTAAAATATATACGATTCTTTGGTAAATAGAACACTTAAAGTGGCACATTTCATGTTTGGAAGTTCAAAAGGCATTATTTATCAATAAGGCATTAAAATAGATTGAATGTTTTCTAGCTTTAAAGCTAGGGTGGTAAATATCAAAGTGTTTTTGCAAACTTCAAAACACTTCACAGCTCAGGCAGGTACAGGTTTGTGTTGTGATTGTGTTTGGCATGTTTGTATCAGGTCAGACTCATATTTGTACAGTGCAGCAATATTATTATATAGCTTCCAAAGTCTCTTTAGAAAAAGACATCCAGAGATTACTTAGAATTCCAAATGTTTAGACTGCAAAAGAGAACCACTTAAATTCAGTAGACTGGTGAACACTATTATTTTTAGTTCTTATGTGTATATAGCGCTCAGCATAGCGGCTGCACAGAGGAAGAGAGTGGCCACAAAGCCCATGCATACACTATGGGAGGAGCACATGTCACTCTCCTGCAGCGACCCTCAGTCAGGTAGAAGACTACGGCACATTTAGGGCAAACGAGAGTAGGATGAAAGAAAGGGCAGTCAAAAGCAGTAGAGTTTCAGAAGAGAAGAGGGTCTCCCTTGTCTCTTGAAAGAAAGAAGAAAGAGATGGTGGAGGCAAAGGAATGACATACAGAGTAGATAGAGGGGTGGATGTCCTAGGTGGTAGCAATAAAATTTGGGGGCACTGCAGCATGTACCACCCATTTCAGAAAATGTCACATGCACCAGTAATGACCATGACACCTTCCTGTAGTCAGTGAAAAACCAACCCATCGTCGCCATTACTGGGGCCAGTCATTCTGAAATGGTGGGGGCATCATTCATTGTTTGTAAGCACAAATGCTAGAGACAGCATATTTATCAGCGGTGGATCACAGATGAGTTATGTTTATTGTAGTTATATATTATAAAATATATTCTTTTATAGAATTACATGTAACTTTTTAAAATGAGGACAATCTCTGTGTTCTTATGAAATAACCCCTTAAACATATATTTTAACGAAAAAGAGCACGGCCCAGGGCAGTGTGACAGTGCGCCCCGCTCTTTTCCTTCTACCCCTGCATTGGGGTGTGTATACATGCACCACCCGTTATACTGGTATATTTGTAAGGCATTTCTCAAAGGGTAGCGAAGAAAGTAAAAACTGCAGTTTTCTATGAGTCAGAAGACTAGGGAATGGAATAATAAGGAGGTTTGTTTTTTCCTGTTATGTCTGTTTTTGCTGTTGGACTATTTACTGTGTGCTCCCCATTCCCTCCCATGATAAAAGAAAGTATCACTTCATTAGATGCAACTTAGAGTTCAGCTTTCTACTGTTTGTCAAGCTTCATAAATAGATAAATAGACAATTTTTAAAAATTCAACCAAATTAGCATGCATCAGAAATCCCTGTGGAAAATCACTAAAATACAGATACCTGGGTTCCCTCCAGGAATCTAAAGGAAGGGGAGGTACTGCCACTGCGTTCATCAGCTCACCTGGATATATGTACCTTGCCCTGTCTCTGAAGGAGTGATATAAAGAGCCTTTATATGGAAAGTCCTAAGTCAAACACTTTAGAAAATGTTGGAAATTTTTCTTAGAAAACGTACTTATATGCATATTACCTTTCATGATATTCACTAAAAATATTGCATTATAATATATGCTTGTGTGACCTTTTTCCCCCAGGAGTTTGCAAACTTGTCATTAGACATTTCAGTTTGGGTAACTCACATCTCCTGGAGTTATTAGGCTGCCAAACCATTTCATCTCCTCTTCCCAAACCTCACTTCCCATGAACGCTGAGGTGCTGTGTGTGGATGTCGGGCATGTCTGATCATAGCTGGCTATCCTCTTTGGTTTGCACCATGACGGACCCTTAGTACCACTTCTCCTGGTGAAAGGGGACCCTTTACTCTTTCACTGCTTTTCCACCTGCTGCTGCTCCTTCTTGCCTCCTGCCGGTTCCTATCTCCCACCCTGAAGGAGAACAGAAGAGGGTTTGCCTTCCACATGCTTCCATGGGTAATTAAGTCTTTTGTTATACTATTAAGCAGATACCTAGCTCTTCTAGTTTACATACATAATCCAGGTTTCTAAAAACTGCACTGGAGGATAGTTGAGTGGTTTTATGTTAGTTTGTAGTCAAACATTCCCTCCAATTCCGAAACCCACATTTAAAACTAAATCCAGGTATCTGAATATTCATATACCCCCAAGATCTCTGTGAGGTCTTTGGTTTTGTAGGACCTAAAAATTTGCCACATTTTTAAACATTTTATTTAGGATGCCTCCTGGAAACAGTTTTTCAGGCCACTTACTCTGATAGTCTGGGACTCCCCAGCTAAGCATGCAGCTTCCCTGGTTTTCAGGATCTTACTGTAAAACAGGAAATATTGAGCCCTGGCTGGTGTAGCTCAGTGGATTGAGCACCGGCCTGAGAACCAAAGGGTGGCCGTTTGGGTTTTCCAGTCAGGACATATGCCTGGGTTACAGGCTAGGTTCCCAGTAGGGGGCATGCGAGAGGCAACCACATGTTAATGTTTCTTGCCCTCATTTTCTCCCTCCCTTCCCCTCTGTCTAAAAATAAAATAAATAAAATCTTTAAAAAAGTAGGAAATACTGAAACAAGCAGAACATCTGTTTCCATGTAATTGTTATTGTGCATTGGGTTGCCAAGGTGACAAGCACTGTGTGAACTATTAGAATCAGTATGGATATAGTTGTTGAGTCGTTAATATTAAAAACTATGCATTATTCAGCAAGCTGCTCTCTATGCTTACTAGTTATGTAGGTTTTCCTCTTTAAAAGGACAAGTGATGCTCTCTCAATTTCATGGGAAGCATACTTAAGATAATACTCAGTAAATGGAAAGGATTTGTTGCAGAAATGCAGCCAGTATACTAAATTCTCTTTT
This sequence comes from Mormoops blainvillei, assembly GCA_004026545.1. Classification (NCBI taxonomy): domain Eukaryota; kingdom Metazoa; phylum Chordata; class Mammalia; order Chiroptera; family Mormoopidae; genus Mormoops; species Mormoops blainvillei. The sequence continues at coordinate 157,206 of PVJD01001431.1, read as the reverse complement.
CCTATTGATGTCCATTATAAAATTGGAGATACTATTTTGTGATTTTTGTTCCTCATAGAATATCACTTGCAGTTACTAGTGCAGCAAGCTTTAAAAACTGTGGATAGCCCTGGCTGGTGGGGCTCAGTGGACTGAGCTTCGATCTGCAAACTGAAAGGTCACAGAAGATCCCCAGTTTAACTCCTGCTCAAGGCACATGCCTGGGTTGCAGGCCAGGTCCCTGGTTGGGGACATGAGAGAGGCAACCCATCCATTTATCTCTCACCTATACATGTTTCTCTCCGTCTTTTTCTCCCTCCTTTCCATTCTCTCTCCAAAAAAAAAAAAAAAAAAGTCTTTAGAAAAACTGTGGATAAGGTAAAATGCATACTTCTATAAGAACATTTATAATAGGTAAATGGCAAAATAGAAATGCAGGATTTCTCAGGCTGTTTTGTTTATTTGCCCCAATAGGTTAAGGGTTCAAAGAAGGAATAAAGGTAGCAGCCCTTGCAAAGAACTCTGATCGATCAAGTTTCCATTATAAGTATTTTTCTGTTAAGTGTTCTCCCGTAGAAGAGTTCAAAGTTTTGTTGGTTGCTTAGATCCTGGTCCTCCACATGTTTCATTAGAAATGAAGAGGCTGACTGGCTGGTGTGGCTCAGCGGATTGAGTGCTGGCCCATGAACCAAAGGGTCTTCAGTTTGACTCCCAGTCAGGGCACATGCCTGGGTTGCAGGCCAGGTCCCCAGTAGGCGGTGTATGAGAGGCAACCACACAGTGATTTTGTCTCCTTCTTTTTCTCCTTCCCTTCCCTTCTCTCTAAAAATAAATAAATAAAATCTTCCAAAAAAAAAAAAAAGAAATGAAGAGGCTTAAAGTAAGTTAAAACGAGCTAAGACATGGCCAAGTACATAAACAATAATAACCTATTGTGGCTATGATTTTGCAATTTATACGTACATTAAATTATTATGTGGTGCACCATAAACTAATACAATGTTATATGTCAACTATATCTCAATACAATCAGAAAAAATTTGTAAATAAAAAATAAAATTCTTTAAAAAAACAACAAAAGCTATTTAGGTAATAACAATACTCATTTGGAAACCTTGACTCAATGGAGACTGAAAGTATTCTGTGAATTTTAACTTTTTGTATGTGGGGCATTATAACAGCAACTGCTTGGGTACTACCTGTGACCAGTACATAAAACATTGATCTTGTGATTTGCTGCCTTCCTTTGAGGAGCTTATTTATTGAAAATAAGAAAGAAAAAAATGTTGTCTAATAATTTTTAATTAAATAGTCAAAGACTCATATCATATTCTGAATTAACAGTTCCACCAGGGAGTTGGGGATAAAAAGATCAACCCAGTCACCACCCTCAAGGAACTATGAATCTAGCAGAAAAGCTATAAAATTAACAAGGACTATGAACAAAGTGCCATGACTGGCAGGGCACTATTATTGGTTCTTAAAAGCGTTAGCAAAACAACTTCCCAGAAAACACAATGCTGAGACCAAAATTATGAATAAGAGTTAACTAGGTAAAGATATGATCAGGAGTATTACACGCAGACAGAAAGAAATATGCAAGGCCCAGAGGCAAATAAACACAGGGCAATGCACGCAGCAAGGACACTTCCCCGATAACATTCTGATACTGATAGGTAAGATCGGGAGAAGTGGGGAAATGCCAGGTCTCCATCCTTGTGTTAGTGTTAAGCATCCTGCAGCTGCTTTTATAGTCCTTAAGAAAGACAGTATTAAATTTACACTCACAGACCACATGGGTTTAAAATAGAATGAAAACAACTGCTTTCTTTGCTGATTTCCTCTCTGTTGCTCTGCCTTGAATAAAGGTCCAGCAGTTTCTGTCAATTACATTTCTTTCTGTGAGGTCTGAGAATCCTGTCTGGATTGGAAGCAGAGAAGAGGGAGCGGTAGCCCATGTGAGCATCCTGATGGGTAGTAGGATCCCAGCTACTGCAGGTCAAGCACGCCTGCGGGTTGAGGGCCTTGGTCTGAAAATGGAGCTGATTGAGACCTAAGAGGACTGGGGAAGCAAATGGAAGACACATAACAGACATTCTCTCTCCCTGCAGCCTCCCTACCCATTCTTTGTCTGTTTCCGTCCCAGTGTTTAGATGAACTCTGAGCCAAAGAAAGGATTTATCAAATTAACGAGGGCCTACAGAGCCTAGAGGGCAGCCAGTTATTTTTGAAAACTACTTACTGTGCTGATATAATATAAATGTGTTATGGTAGAAACTCCCAGAAACTCGGTTCTTCTCACCAATGCAGTAAAAAATTAAAGATCAGCAAGTCTATTAGTGTGCAAGCAGGGTTTACTGGTGCTCTGCTCTCAAGGAAGAGCAGACGGCCTAGTGAAGGTGCGGGTGGGGGCTGAAAGGCATAGAGGTTCAGGGTGAAGCCGGGCAAGGCAGCCTTTCCCCGGGTGGCACGCGCAGGCGTGGTGAGGGCTGGGGTGGCCAGAAGCCAGGTGGCCTGAGGCCAGGCAGCCAGAGAGCCAGGCGCGCCAAGCCCAGTCCTTTGTCCTGAGGACTTACATAGTTCGTGGGTCAGGGGAGGGTGAGGAAGTTACAAACTGATTGACAGGTAAAGGCGGTGCTAGCTTTCCAGGACGGGCGTGAATACCCAGAAGTACTGATGAGCTGCTTTCCGTAGGCACTGGGGGCCCTTTTAGGCCTTGGGATTGAAGCACAGTTTCAAAGACTTTCCCAGATAATGGAAAAGATACAAAGAATTTCAAGGACTGCTGAGTCATGGGTGGAACCCGCAGCCCTCCCCTTCCCTACCTTTGTTTGCTACCTATCCTACCATACAAATGTAGCTTTGTTGCTTAACTACAGGCAACTCCCTAAATCAGAATTTGAGGGTCAAGAGGAGAACCATCTTTAGAAATGAGAGAATGAGCCTATGAAGAGCAGCATGGACGGCAAGTTAGAAGCCTTTGAAATTTAAGTCTTCATTTCCTCCTGCCTTGGTTTTTATAGTGTTTTTCTAATTCCTCTTCCTGTCTCACGTCTCCTGGTCCTCCCCTTTTTCCATTTATTTGTTTATGTAAACATTCACTGGACATTTATTATTTCTTAGGCCCTAGGTGATAATGTTCTGAATGCCGGGTGTGGTGAAATGTCCCTGTTTTCACAGAGTTTATATTTTAGTGGGGGGGGGGGGACAAACAACAAACTGATATATTAAAATAATAATTTCCAGTTACAATGAGTGTTAGCAGAGGAGTATAAGTTCATGTAGCAGGGCTAATTACTTTTGAACAGGTGATCAAGAGAGGGTTCTCTGAAAAGGTGGCTTTTCAGCTGAGTGCTGAATGCAGAGATCAGAGATAAGAGTATTCCTGGTGGAGACCAGTTAGTTTAAAGCCCCAAGGTGAGAACAGGGAACCACGAGCAGTTCAAGCAAAGGCCGTGTAGCTGTGTATCACTGTGTGCTGGAGAGGGTGGCGGGAGGAGCGAGTGGCGTGTGAGAAGGTCTCCAACTAGTATATTATATAGGTTTCCTTAGAAGGATAGAGAGTTTGGATTTTATTTTAATGTAAAGGAAAGCCACTGGGGCATTTTAAAAAGACAAGTAATGGCATATTACCTAAATTTTAAACAGCATATTATATAATAAATAGCCATGAATCCATAATTAAATAAATGATTGAATAAGTAAATAAAGGGAGAAGGGGCAAATATTTCATACAGATAAATTCCAAAACATAAATGTAGATCTTTTCTCCTCCAGGAAGTGGTACTTAATTTCTCTCCTCTTGAGTATGGGCTGTGTTTTGACTTGCTCCTTATGAACAGAGTATGAAATGGAAAAAATAGTGACTTTAGAGTGAAAGAACTGAGCAGACACCACCAGAACTAAGTGATAATAGCCATGTGGATATTATGTACTGCTGGAGATTTAATCTTTGGGATGTGATTAGGTTGTGAGGGAGGACCCTTGGACCTTACAAAAGAGACCCAGAGAGATCCCTCATCCTTCCCTCCAGGTAGGGGTACAAAAAGTTTGCAGCTCAGAAAAGGGCACTTCCCCAGTTCTGGTGGCACCCTGATCTCAGACTACCATCCTCCAGAACTACGAGAAATTTCTGTAGGTTATAAGCTACCCAGTCTGTGGTATTTTGTTATAGCAGCCCAAACTAACATTCTCCCTGACATGGTGTGAAGACAACGTCTCAATTCTGGTAGTCATGCCTCAAACCCATATTCAGGAGAAAACATCAGGTAAACCCAAACTGAAGTACATTATACAAAATACCTGAGCAGTGTCAGAACTGTCAAGGTCATAAAAAATCAAGGGAAGACTGAGACACTATCACAAATCGTACAAGACTATGGAGAGCCCCGGCTGGTGTAGCTCAGCGGATTGAGCGTTGGCCTGCGAACTAAAGGGTAGCTGGTTCAATTCCCCAGTCAGGACACATGCCTGGGCTGCGAGCCAGGTCCCCAGTGAGGGGCGCACAAGAGGCAACCACACATTGATGTTTCTCCCCCTCCCTTTCTCTCTGCCTTCCTCTTCTGGACTAAATTCTGAGAAAGAAAAAGGATGTTATTGGAAAAGCCGGTGACATTCAGATAAAGTTTATTGTTTAGTTAATAGGAATGTACCACCTTCTCAGTTTCAATGAACATATCATGGTTATGTACGATGTTAACACTGGCAAAGTTGGGTGAGGGGCATACAGGAATCTCTGTACTGTCTTTACAACTTTTTTATACATCTAAAATTATCACCCAAAAAGTTTAAAAAAGGAAATGAGAGGATTCTAGCTTCTATGGGATGAGTGCACTGAGGCTGGGGTAGAAGAGGGGAAGCAGGATTGCAGTGAGGAGTATGGCTTCCAGAGTGTTCCAGATGAGAGATGGTGGTGACCAATTGAGGAGGCATGTGGTGGGGTTGGAGGAAAGAGCATGTATTTTGTAGTGCTTGGATGTAGCCGAGAAGAGACATGGTGATGGAGTCGATGGAAGTCATGAAACAGGGAGACTGGGGGGCAGGGGAGGGGAGATACCACAATAAGGGTTATTTTCTTAAAAGATAGATATAATGGTATCAATTTTCATTTTAAAAACTAGTTTCCTCTGAAAATATAGAGGCCAAAACTCTTCATCCTGACCAAGATCCTCCGTAATCCAGCCCCTACTTACAGTTTTTCATACCCTACACGCTCTATCTCCTACATGTTGCACTCTGTACAGACCTGTATACTTACTGTTCCAATTTTAAGTTTTTTTAGATCCTGCTGGAGTTACTTTTTCACCTCTCAAAACACCAGGACAGTCTTATGAGATGATGATGATGATGATGATGATGATGGCAATGATGATGATAACAGGAAACCTATTTTTAAAAATTAAATTTATTGAGGTCACATTGGTTCACAAGACTGTGGGGGTTTTTTAATAGCATGCCATAGCCTGTGCTAAGAACTTGACCTTTATTACCGCACTGACTTCCAACAACACCCTTATGAGTGTTTGTTCTTCCTTGTCTGTGCTTGGGGAGGCCGATCCTTAGGGGTGGGACGGCTATATAATTTAGTGTCCAAACTGAAAAGGGGACATTATTCATACTTACTTTGGGACAATGGGTGTAAGCCAAGGCTGTTTGGGGGAAGCCAGGACATGTGATCCTACTAGTTGGTATGATCATTAAGTTGCCAAAGACCACATAGTGTCACAGCAGAGCTTTTAAACTGTAATATTCCAAAATCCGTATTATTAATGGTTCTATCAATACTCTCTTGGTACTACATAAGTGCCCTGGTTTAGATCTTTCAGTTTGGATAAGTGACCTAATCTCCCTGAGTTGTGTGTTCCTCGTGACTAAAGAAGGTGTTGCTAGGACATGATGAAACTTCAATACGATGGTTGTTAGTAGCTAACAAGCACCCAACAAGGTGAAAATTCAGTAAAGAAGGCGAGATGGGGTTGTGACCTAAGCTTAATCATCTCCTTTGACCCCTACAAGTATTTAGCATAATATATTGCTGGCAGATGGTGCTAGTTATGGAATAAATATTAATTAAATGCACTCTAGTACTTCTTCAAGATCAAGAATTAGACTGATGGGCCAAAGGAGCAGTGAGAAACTACATTGACTTTAGAAGTAGATTTGGAGGAATGTTTTGCAGCAACAGATAACCCACCTTCTCACATTTGCTTTAGCGTCTGTGTCAAAACAAGAAAAATCTGTGGTAGGGAAGCGCTGTGAAAATCCACATTATTTACCACAGTGAACAGAGCAGCCACCCTTGGATCCATTGCTGCAAGCGAAGCATAAGGTATAAGGAGGCTCTGTTCAGAACATAAATCTTACCTGCCGTTACCATTGGCTGCTATTTGAATTAATATGCATTTTTTCCTAAATATATTGACCTACTCTGTAGCCCAGGCAAAGTAGAGAGTGTTATCATAATCAGTGACATTTTCCTAAATTATCGGGTTGTCCATGTGGGAAATCCAAACTCTAAATATCAACCATAGATGCTTTACTGAATCTTCACTCTGTGACCGTGTAATTTGACAAGATGCGTTTTTTCCAGGGGCCACCTTTGTCTCTGCTCATGCTATGGTTTAGCTGTAAGCTTGCATTTTTATTCTTTCCTTCTTCGGGGCAGGATTATACTTTAGACCTTTTTTGTCAGTGCAAGTCATAGTATTAAATTATTCATGAAGTCGTTTTCAGTTATGGCTGTTTGCTATCAAAATTTCCTTCTGTAAATCTTTTGTGTGTTTTTTATTGTTCAAATACAAAGTGTGCACAGTTCACCTTCAAACTGGCAGATAACATACCTGGTACTTTAGTTAGTATGGAGAATAGAAAACTTATTCCCTGCCCTCAAGGAATTTACTGCATAATTATATTCATTTTTTATATTATTTTGAAATGTATTAAATATCTACTGGATATTTGATACATATTAAATATCCATGGTTTTCTCCATGAAATAATTCATTTATATCTTATAACAGTGTCATGATCTAGATGGAATTGTGCTTATTTTACATATGATTACACATATAGTCCAAGAGGCAAAATATTATACAAAAAGAGGCAAAAAGTGTTATATAAAAAGATAATATTTAAATCCAAGCTATGTTTTGGCTCCAGGACATAGTTTCTTTACAAAAGACTGTAGTTTGTTTTCATGGAGGAATTAGAGCAATATGAAAAAATATATATGCGTATATTCCTCTTTAGCATTCTGTCTACTTTTTCTCAATGTTGACAGTCCAGAGTTGTAAAAACATTCATAAGACCAATAGAGTTATATTTCACTTATCTCATTGCTAAGAATTGCGTTAATGTTAAATCTCAATCTTGAACAAAAATAAGAAATTTATGTTAACAAGTAGAATTTCTTCTGCCTGTTCTGTTATCTCTCCAAGTGAAGGTATGATCATATATCCTGTGGCACAACTAGCCTTTGGTTTAGAAGTTATTCCTTTCATGCAAATATGATAGCTTCAGGTTTTGACACTCTTACCTTTTTTTGGTTGTTGCTGGTGAGAAGAGTATAACTGTTAACTCTGAGTTCAATATCTGTGAATAAGTGGTCTCCATACCTGAATATGTTGTTTTAACCCTGTGTCTGAAAGGGAGATATTTTGAGTTATTGTAATAATCCTAATGAATGAGCTAGAAGTCAACTGAAGGCAGGGATCAATTGTGTATCACTCTAACAGGCCTCTGAGGAGTTGAACTGGGAATCTCTTAACATTTATGTTTCTCTTTGGCCAACTACACTCATGAATATTAGGGGCTTCCCTAATTTGACGAAGCCCAGATCTTCCCAGATGAAGAAAGAGGGAACACCCCAAGTCTATACCCTGTTTCTTAGCTCAGAGCTTAGGACATTAGTTCCATGTGTGGGGAGCTGGCTATAAGATTTATGTAGCCTAGCAGAGTAATTGGACTAGAGGTAAATGACTGTTTAAACATATATTATTGCCTTTTGAAATTAAGGGTTCCAAAGGAATTGTTATATTTTAATATATTTAGACCCGAAAGAGTATTCATTAGTATGTATACACTGATATTATGGTCCAATTTGAAATTTCATTCACACGCAGCCCCCAGGGATAAACGCTTCTCTCCACATTGCTGTATGTAACAAAAATGAAAAGCAAAAATGGCAGCTGTCTTCTCTGCAATTTAAAAGTCTTGCTTTGATAAATAGCTGGCTTTTGTTCTATTTCAAAAATACTACCTTCAGAGTTTAAAATTTAAACCACATGGAAGGAAAAAAAAGGTTGTGTTTATAGACATGTTCTCCATACTTAATATAGCACACCCTTCACCTGGGAAACTTTATGTAGAATCTATAGAATGTTATTCCCAGATCATTCAGAAGTATATTAAATTTGCGATTTCCTTTCACCCTCTGATGAGAAAAAGTGCTAACATATTTAATCCTATGTTTCTTTGCACATGTACCAAATAAAACATTGCCTGTACTGCCCCCAAATTATTTTAACAATAAACTTCAAAAGAAATAAATTGGAAAACATTATAAAGTAAAAAACATACTTTACAAAAATATTCTTGGCACAAAGAAGCAGAACTATTGTGTTTTATGTACCTTTATTTCATCTACTCAGCACCTGTGGTGCCTTGTCATGATGCCCTGCCACGAGGGTGACATCTGTTAACTGTTTGCTGTATCTTATCTCTAACTTCTAAAGTTATTTAGAGATGGTGCCTCAGATGAGACTGAACAAGTGACATTGGCCACTTCCAATGGCAGGGTTTAAAATAAGGAAAGGGAAGAAAAAATGATGTAATCCCAAATGTAGCATGAAAGGTTCTAGTGGAGCCAGTACATTTCTGGAATTAGTTTTAAGCTTAATAACTCAAATTACTGAATAAACTCAAATTATAGTCTTTCTCCTCCCTCTGGTTGGCCACTACCCAGTGAAATTTAAATATAAGCAAAGGAATGGCTTGATACTGGCAGTTTGAGAGAAAAATAAAGGGGGGGGCGGCAATGATGACTGTGACCACCAGTCTATAAAGCATCTAGTACAGGTTATATACTTAACACATGTCAGTTTACTTAATACTTACTATGGCTCTGCAGTGTAGATTATATCTCCATTTTGCAAAAAGAAAAGAGACTCAGAGCCATCAAATGTTTTGTCCAAGGTTAAAGAGCTTTTCAGAGTTGAAATCAGATTCAATCTAGTTCTCTCTGATTATAAATACTCATTCTTTCTACTATATTCCTCTAATTCTGAATAAAGAGCTTAGATAACCCATAGACTAGGTAACTTGCTCTTTTAAAATTCCGCGTTTACTGAATTAATTAATTTCAGCATTTACTGTTAATAATAGTGAATAAATGTTATTCTTCATTGGGCTCTCATTTGGTTCCCGGACGTGATGACTATGTTCATAAAGCCCAGCTGGGTTTTTCAAAGTTTATTTGCTCTTTATTTCTCCTCCTACCCTCATGAAAGCTGAGAAAATCCTGACAGCTCATGGAGAAAAGTAATTACCTCTCCCACCCCGCCCCAACCCCTTTCCTTCATTAGTTGCTGTTTAGTTAGGACCATGACACATTACATAGTTTCATTGTTTACCTTTTTTTTTAAGTACACTAAAGTAATATTTTACTTCGGGTGAACAGAAAGTTGTTTTTGTTTTTGTTTTTGTTTTTGTTTTAGTTATCAACTCTGGAAATGTGCTATCTACAATAAGCACACAATAACTAACTAACTTGTATTGGGCCTTTTTTTTTTTTTAATCAAAAGCAAAAACATAAAACCTCCACCCTCAAGGAATTCGCAGGCTGTCAGACAGACAAGGACGGTAACTGCTAGAGAGCATCTCTAATAGGGCTGTTACAATGATTACATGGAATGCATTCAGAACGGTGCCTGGCAATAGAAGGTGCTATATAAGCATTAGCTGTTATTATAGGGTGACAAAAAAAGTGCTATGGAATGGAAGAGTTAGAAAGGCCACTTCCAGGAGCTTAGGTATACTTTTAGTTCATCAATCAAAAGGTGATGCTTCATTGTGTAAAGGCAGAAAGAGTTGTTAGTGTCCCACAGGTCAGCACGCAGGCAAGGGCGGGAAAATTTTCCAAATCTAAATATGGCTAAACATGTTATACCTTGAAATTGTGTATAAAACTTGTTTTTCCCCCCTTTTGGGATTATAAACCTCTTAAATATAATTTTATTTTTCTTCTAAAAACCAATCTATGATCATCTGCTATTTGGCACAGAAATAAAACAGAAGGGAAAAAAGTCTATCAGAACAGCAACCAACACACATACCTTGCTCTGCATATGTGCAGAAGGGCAATCAGCAACATGGAAAATTACTCTCTGTTGAGATTTAAAACTTATAAAGTGTTACATTCCAGCTAGGCAAGTGTGAAGCTGTCCATTTGTCCTATGCAGGGGAACCTCTTCAACTTTTCTTACTTTTGTAAATATATTTCACTTACATTCCAGTTCACGCCCATGTTCAGAGCTTGAATAGAAGGAAAGAAGTCCCAAGGTCAACTCTGTACTTGTAGCTCACTCTATAAGATTCATTATCCCTAGCGCCAGAGTGAAAAGATGGGCTTCCCTTCCATCTGTGAAATACTTTACCTGATTGATAAAATAACCTAAAAGCCTCTGGTAGGAATGAGGGAAACTGGAAAGCCAAAAGCCTAAGTAATCCAAACAACATCAGCAGCTATTGAAAGGGAGAATTGGCAGTGTTTTTAAATACATTTGAAGTCCCTTTTAAAAGAATATTAAACTTTATATTTTTTTAGCAGTTTTAGGGTCACAGCAAAACTGAGTAGATGGTACAGAGTTTACCCATATACTCTGTTCTCACAAGTGCACATTCTCCCCATCATCAAATGCCCCCTGGAGTGGAACATCTGTAACAATGGGTGAACCTATATCAACAAGTCATTTTCACCTAAAAGTCCATAGTTTACATTTAGGGTTCATTCTTGGTTTCATACATTTTTTGAATTTTGACAGTTAGGGTACCTTTTTAAAGCTCACTACCCTTGGGGTAAAAATGCAAACTAAAATATAGAAAGATCTGGTTTTCAGAGTAATAGAATTGAAGATGATATTTCAGAAGCTGTTTGTTGCAAGGTGTACCCTAAGGCAGCGGTCCCCAACCTTTTTGGCACCAGGGACCAGTTTCATGGAAGACAGTTTTTCCACAGACCCAGAGACGGGGCGGGGGCGGCAGCGGGGAGGCAGGGGTCATTTCCAGATGGCTGAAGCGCATAACATTAATTGTTCACTTTATTTCATCATAATGCAGAATCAGTGGGGGCCCTGAGGTTGTTTTCCTGCAACTAGATGGTCCCACCTGGGGGCGATGGGAGACAGTGACACCTGAAGTGTGTTGCTTATCTCCAGTCTACTCCTTAATCTCATTTTGGTTGCTGTCAGTGCAGAAAACCCTGCTTCACAAAGATAGGATGCTAGAAATGGAAGCAGACTTTCCAGTGCTTTTGTGGCAGTCTCGGGATGTTCCACCTTGGCTTTAATCCAGAACGTATGCAGATTTGAAGTTGTCTCAAACATAACTTTTAAGGCCACCGTCTCTGTGATCTCAAGCAGTTGATCCTCTTCCAGCACGGACAAAGTTGATTCGCCTGGCTTATTCACAAATAGGTTGCAGATCCATTCCTTCCCCGTTTGGGGGCCTTTTGTGGTTGGGAAGTAATGCTCAAGCTCTTTTGTAAGCTGAGATAGGTGATCATGCACCAGCTGGGAGAAAGAAGGCCCTGGCTCAGTCTCTTTCAGAATCTCTAATGTTTGAAACATGTCAAAAATCCCAGTGTTCATTCGTCACACCCATACTTCTCGTTTGGCTTTAATGCAGACACTTTATTTGCCGACTTGAACACAGTTGTTGTTCTCCCTTGAAGTGGCAGACTGAGTTCCTTGAGCAGGTTGACTATGTCACACAAATAAGCAAGTCTTGCAATCCATTCTGTGTCACTGAAATGTCCTGCCAGGAGTGACGTTGTTTTTTTTCCCAAAGAAATCTCTGGAGCAGCTCTCGTAACTCAAAAACTCTGGCCAGTGAGCTACCTTTAGACAGCATCTCACTTCTGTGTGTGACACTTCTCTTATACACAAAATGTCCATCTCCTCACAGAGCTCTGAGGACAGACATGAGTTAAGGGCACATACTTTAATATGGTTGATAATTATAATCACATCCTGCAAAACACTGTTAAGTTCAGGTGATATTTTTTTAGCCAGCATTTCTCTATGGATGACACATTGTGTAGAGTCACATTCAGAAAAAACCTCTTTGACCAGAGTAGTGAAACGAGAAAGCTATCCAGTCACGGCAGCCGCTCCATCCGTGCATATACTAACACAAATTGACCAATTCAGTTTTCTTGATATGTAATCATTCAAAGACTTAAATCACTCTGCAGCATTAGTGTTGTTTGGCAATAAAAGTGCACATAACGCATCCTCATGCATGTCCTCCTGAAAAATATATTGCACAAAAACAAGCATCGTTGCCTTGTTCTCAACATCTGTAGACTCGTCAGCCTGGATTATGTACTACGGTGATTCATTAATTCTCTCTAACAGTTGTGCCTCAATATCCTCTGCTATTTCTTCAGTTTGCCTAGTTATGGTGCTAGCTGAAAGAGGAATATGTGCCACCTTTTCAAATGCAGCTTCTCCTGAAAGTTCAAGACAAATGTCCTTAGCAGCAGGCAGGATCAACTCTTCACCAGTAGTAAAGGGCTTCTTAGCTTCAGCAATGCGTTTAGCCACTAAGGATGACGCTCTCAGTGCAGACACAGTGGATAAAGTGGTGCTGTTCAATAATTGCTTCTGTTCTTCATGTTCACATTTTTTTTTCTTTGAAAAACTCCAAAAGCGTGTCTTTTAACGCAGGGTACTTGTCTCCATGTGGCGAAGCAGATTTGAAGGTTTCATGGCTTTGTTGGATAGCTGGTGGCCACATATTATACAAAGTGAACTTGGAGAATGTGAATCACCTGTTGCAATGAACCCATAATTTAAGTGGGACTCTTGATATTTTCTTTTAAATGTAGTTTTCTTTTTGTTTGCAGTCTTAGAGTCTTCTGCTGTCTCATCATTGGGCCTTTTCCCCTTTTCAAAGAAGCTCTCCAGCAACATTTGTTTTTTTACTAATTTTGGCTAGGGTTAGCCTGTGGGCTCACCAAAACTGACTAAGACAAGTACTCAGTGTGGGAAAGAGGTGTGGACGGAAGTGGTAAATAAAATAATATGTGGACCACATGCAGATTAAAATAAGTGTTGGATTCTGACTTAAAGCCACCACCCGATGCAGCTGTGCGACTGAACTACATCAACTCTCTTGCCACTATAAAGCCTGCCATCAGATGCACCTTAATTGTCACTTGCCACTCACTGATAGGATTTTGATATGCGCCTGCAAGCAATTGATTTATTATGGTCTCTGTGCAGTGAAACCTCTCTGCTAATGATAATCAGTATTTGTAGCTGCTCCCCAGCGCCAGCATCACCGCCTTGGCTCCACCTCAGATCAACAGGCCTTTGATTCTCATGAGAGCAAAACCTAGATCCCTCGCATGTGTATTTAATAGGAGGGTTCCTGCTCCTGTGAGAATCTGATGCCACTGCTGATCTGACAGGAGGCGGAGCTCAGGCAGTGAAGAGAGCAATGTGGAGCGACTATAAAAACAGGGGAAGCTTTGCTCCCTCTCCTGTGGCTCACCTCATACTGTGCGGTGTGGTTGAGGACCCCCGCCCTAAGGCAAGGGCAGACCTTTAACCTAGGGCAGCGGTTTTCATACAGTGTGCCGAGGCACACAGGTGTGCCACTACAGTTTTAAAACATGCAATACCTGACAATTTAGTCAGGGAACTGACCTTCTTTCCCTTTGATTGTCAAATAAAAAATGAAAACAGCCAATGCAACAATAGCTGCCTGGTGTGAATGCATCAAAATTATACCTATTTTTTTTTTTTTGTCAAATTGACAAAAAAATATATTTTTTGGTGAGCTGCAGAATTTTAGTAATTAGTTTATATGTACCATGAGATGAAAAAGCTAGAAAATCGCTGACCTAGAGCAATAATATTTTCAGGCCTGGAAGCCCCCAGCCTTTGCACTGCTTTGTACTGACTGGCTTGATGACTTTTACAGTTACAAAACCTCTAGCCTTCAAAAGTAATGAAGTGCAAACATGAATGACAATTGAAAAAATTATTTCTGCTGATGATTCAGAAGGGACTGCACATACATATTTTGGACTTCAACTTTGCAGAAAGTGACTTTACTCATGTGACTTGGGAAGGGAGAAAAACACAGGTTTTTAAAATTTTTTTGCTTGCTTCATGAATTATATGGTAGTATTGAAATCATGTATTGCAATACATTAAACTAGTGGCTTTTGAACTTTTTGCCCATAGCCCATAATAACTTTTTAAAATTATTGCAGTTTATTAAATATATACATGCATATCTGAAACAAAATTATTGGTCTTATATAAATTCTAATCACAACCCAAGTAATGCCCATTTTGGACAAAAACAAAGATTAAACTTTGCACCATTGACTGATAGGCAACCTTTTTAAAGGGGAAAAATTGAACCTATATTCAAGCTTAAAAGGGTAAATAGATATATGGTCAAGAAGATGCAGTATATTTCATCTTTCAAATACTTTTTTGATAAGGTTTATATTGAGAGTTAATAACAAGTCTGTAGTTGATTAGTTTGGGAAGAAATGTTCCCAGTGTTACCAGATACGCAGTTTGAAATAAAGAAAAGGGCTGTTTCAAATTTAGAGCTAAGATTTCAATTTAAAGTGTATTACAAATTATCTGGATTAGGTACTATACAGTAAGAGCTGAACAAAAATAATAGTATCTGTATTTTAACAATTTTTTTATTGTTGTTTAAGTACAGTTGTCTCCATTTCCCCAATGTCTATATTTTTATTATTTTCCCTTTCCTGACTTCTGATGCAAATTGCCTTCATAGACAATGTTTTTATAAATGTTTCCTTGAACTAGAATAGTTAGTGGGCTGAAGAGAGAACCCTATACCTGAGAAAAGTTTGCAGTTAAGATTTTCAGGACTCCCAGTATTGTTTTCTGCAGGTAGAGAATCATGAGAAAGAAATATAGATACGAAGATGGAGTTGGGCAAAAAAAGTCATTTGTTAAGCCATCAGTTCATATATGCAATATGTATGCTTATATGCAACAGAAAAGTGAATATATGTTTATAACCAAAGGAGAACTTTGGGTTGAAGATATAGATTTGGGAGCATCAATAAATAAGGGAGCAGTAAAAAGGTATAGATTAAGAATGGGGCCCTTGGATACACCAATATCTAACAGCTGATAAAGGATTGGGGACCCATGAAAATAGCATCAGAAGGATGGTCAGGAAGGGGTACAGAAATCCAGGAAAGTAAGATTTTTAGAAGTACAACCAATTCCTTTTTGACAGTCAAGGTATAATCAAATTTAGCAGAGATGTCTCCAAATAGAAGTACTGAGGAAAAAATCATTTTGATCGGGAAACTTGAAATTATTGACAATCTTAGTGAAAACAGTTCTGTTAATTAGGTCATGCTGAAAGTTAGAGTTTACTGGGTCAATAGTGAAATTGAAGGCAAGAAGAATAAACAGAAGCTATTCACCAAGCCACAAAATACTAGAATTTACAATTTGTAAGATCTCACCTTAGTAGAAGTTATAAGAAAGGCTACTTTACTAGATGGAAGGTAATTTATAGAGATATAATTTCTGATTCATTGTATACTAAAACACATAAATAAACTCAAGACAACTCTTGAATGCCAAAGGAAAATCCAAGATGAGTGCAGTGTTTTTAGAAAGTTGTTTGGAGGAGGCAGATACACTGTTCTACAAAGTTTTCCTGCTGTCACTACCAGATGGACCATTAACCTGAGATTTATTATGATCTTGTACTTTACTTTTTCATTTCTCAATATAAGATCGTTGAAAAGCAAGAAAGTAATGAGTGATCACTTTATCTCCCTCAATTGTCTTCAAGAGATAGAGAGTAAATATCAAAAGGGGCCTTTTCGATGAGGATGATTTGATAAAAAGGATTCCAGTAACAGGCTTAGTAGAGGTTTTGGGTCTCACAGAAACAGAATAGAGTAACAAATTAATACCAAGCCCAGCCACGCGTGGATAGGTTGCTGGTGCAATGGGTGAGCTGCCAAAAGTCATAATGCTGTAATTTTGATCCTGCAATTCAATCAATTGATATTTCAAGTACCCCGGGATCCTTGGTAGTTGAATAATATATTTTTTTCTGTGTCCCCAGGTTTTAGCTTCTGGTGTTAATAATAGTTTCAGCATACCTGAAGTTAGAAAATGTTACATTTTAGATTATTAGTAGGGACAAAAAATGTACCCCACATACTCTAGCTGTTAAGTGATGATATTTGCATTTACTTCCAGGCATTCTAATATGCAAGAAATTTCTATAACAGATTGCTGTGGTCAGCCTTTTCTTTTAAAGTGCTTTAGAAATTATTTTTATTATTTTCTTTTTATTATACAGAATCCTGCTACTGGAGTTTAAACCTAAGATTCTGATCACCAGCTCCAACATGTGGGAGATTTTCCCCCACCACCGAGAAATTCTCAGACACCAACTTTTTGTCCTACAACGCAACTGATACTGTCTGTCTCGAGATAGTATCAGATTGCACAGGTTAAGGGTTAACTGCCATGAAACTGCCCCCACCACACACATACACACATACACTTGCCCTACTTCAGAACCACTCACAGACCTAAACTGTTACCTGTATTTTTGACAGATTGTCTATAAATCAAGAGGTTCCCATGACGGCTCTTCTTGGGTTTAATTTCCTAGAGCAGCTCATAGACCTCAGAGAAGCAAGTTACTAATTAGATTACTGGTTTATTATAAAAGGATATTAAGTAACATCCCGATGAGAGAGATGCATAAAGCTAGATATGTGGAAAGGGCCCTGAGCTTGTTTCCTGTCCGGGCACGCGGCTCGCCCCGAATTTCTAAGTGTTCGCCAACCAAGAAGCCCTCCAAACCTTGTCTGATTGGCCCCCACCTTTTTTTTTTTAATGATTGAGTGATTAAATCATTGGCCATTGGCAATTGGTTCAGTCACCAGCCCTCTTTCCTTTCTGGAAGTTAGGGTTGAGACTGAAAGTTTTAACCCTCTCATCACGTGGTTGGTTTCACTGACAATCAGCTCTTATCCTTGGTGTGGTCCCTAAGTCACCTCTTTAACACAACAAAAGAAACCTTTGTTGATTGATTAATTAGGACATTTCTGTGTGTTAGGAGCTGCATGCCAGAAATCACAATATGAAAAACCAAACCTGAAAAGTACCCTGAAAAGTACAAGTATTTGCTTTGCTCTCAGTGAAAAACAGTATATGACTGGTAAATTATTCAGGTTCTAATTTCATTTCTGCCCTTATAACTCTGGGGAGATGAAGAGACACCACTAAGAAATGTTAAAATGTGCTTGGTGGTGGCCTTGGTAATGGGAACTGTTTAAAATACAATTAGAATTTGAAGAACACTAGGAGGGTAATACATGCCTCTTTGTACACTGAAATTATTTACTTACATATCTTCCTCCTCTAAAAAATGAATGGTCAGGGATACTGTTTTACTTAATTTTATATTATGTGTATTCCAGCAATTACACAGTATCTGACACATTGACTACTTGATAAATATTTGTTGAATAAGTAACAGAATTTCGAAATAACAGATAGTGTATGGAATTAAATGTAGGTCTTGAAAAAAAAAAGGGCAACACAAAGCAAATGGATACTAAAAATTTGGTAATTTCTTAGCTTAGGGAGAGTGTTAATAACATGAATTATTCTAAGAAAAAAAAGACTGGTTTTTCACTACAGGATGGTACAATTAAACATGAACTAAAATAATTCAAGAAGCATGAAAATGTTACCGAATGTGGACCAGTTCAGGGCGGGGGGGCAGGCACTGTTACTGAAACTAGACCCCACCTTCCCTGGGGTCCCTCTGTTCTAGGTTCTGTGCCCACCGCCCTTAGAAATTAAGGCTCTCAATGCCAGGGTTTGGTGAGAAGGAAAGGAACTAGTTATTCAAAAGTTATACAGGTCTTGAGTAATGGCTAAATGTCGCCGTTAAATCTCAAAACCCCTTTAAAACGCCCACCAACACACACAGGCCTGCCTTCCTCCCCCGTTTGCCAGTCAGGGGGACCATCCTTCAGGAGAGAAAGAACAGGAGTCCGGAGCTCAGCCAGGCGGTCCTTTCACGGCTCCCGGGAGCATCAGCTTTGTCTCCACGGTCTCCAGTTCTTAATCCAGACCCACGTGGCACCTTCTCATGGTCCACTAGCAAGAGCCCTTTCTCCCCTTTCCTTCCTGCATGGTCCTCGCACTGTTCCCCTGTGGTGTGGAGCAAACAATCTCCATGCTCTCCAGCACATGCGCTGTAACTTGGGGAGTTGCTTCCCAGTTTACCTCCAGGGTTTAAGTTAAGTAAACCTTCCTGGTTAGCCCTGCTGATATACAAAATAACCATCTTTGAATATGCAGTATGAAGCTGGCTTGCTGTTATTGACATGCAAAATGACTCTCCTTGATGGGCCTGCAGCTGGACTGTTACGATATGCAAAGTAACTCTGAAAGACCCTGCTCCATGTCTCCCTTCTCCACGGCGGCCCTGCCTTGGTGTGGGTGGGAGAATATCCTATAATTTCTCTTGGACATCCCACATTCTGAACATCGTTACAAAGCCCCTTGCAGGGGGCCTTGGCTGGACTGTGTTACAAATATACTGTCTTCTCCAAAACAGAATAAATCTGTAGCAGCTGTATTACTCTTCTCTACCCGTGAGTTCAGTACTAATTTCAAAGAAAAAAAATTCAGTGTTACCTGTGAACGAGCTATTGTTCCATTTGTCTTGGCGGTAAGCAGCAGCCCCAGAAACATACCGGTGCTTTCAAAAGAATGAAGCCCCATCTTTAGCGTGTTGTGTGCTCAGAGGTCAAGTGAAGGGTTCTCCAGGAAGGTACTGGTGATCTTTTCTGATTGTGGGAGGAGTTCTTGAGATGTTCAAGGAAATTCTGGGTCTTTGAAGGAGCAAAGTATGATAGGGAGTATTCAGGTAGGAATTATAAAGGCAAACAGGGAACACACACCTACCATCTTGTCCTAGAAGACAGCCATTAGGAGATGGGGATGAAAACCAGGGAGAGCGGCATTAGCTGTTTCGTGTATCCTTGGCTACAATTGTTTCTTTGAAAATACCTCCTCTGGTTAGTGTGGAGTAAATGTTCCTTATCCCACAGTTCACTTTCTAAATCCTTGGGCTAGGACTGAAATCAGGAACTGTCATCTGAGCCTAATGTACATTTTATTTATGGATAATCTATTAAGGCTTTATTAATAAGAAGTAAATGGTAATTTTGTACCCCAATTAGTTCTGTCTTTTGTGGGAGGAAATTGATTTTCCTCATCGTAAAGTGTAAAACCCCAGTATCCTGTTTTTCATAGTGTTTTCAGAAGGGAGTGTGCACATTTGGATACCAACAGTTGAGAAATGAGCTGCTTTCAATGACCACGTAAGAAATAAACGTATTTTTGTTTTCCTCTTCCAACCTTAAACTCTATCAGTGAAGCCAAGTTTTGCTTTTATTTCTAAGTAGTAAAGTTTTCAAGATGCAGATACATTGTCATCTTGTTTGGGATACTTTTCTTAAACACATTTCCCCTCTGATACTTTATTACAAAAATTTTTTAAATTAGAGAAAAGCCAAGAGAAGTTTAGAGTCAATATCTGTATACCTACCCCCTAGATTTTGCCATTATCATTTTACTGTACAGGTGCTTCTTGACTTTCAGTTGTGTTATCCCCATTGTAAAGTGGAAAATATTAGGTCAAAATGCATTTAATACACCTAACCTACCAAACTTCATAGCTTAGCATAGCCTACCTGCAAAGTGCTCAGAGCATTTACATTACTCTACAGTTGGGAAAAATCCTCTAATGCAAAACTTATTTTATAATCAAGTGTTGAAAATCTCATGTAATTTAGGTAATTATGGCTGGCAGCATTCATGCTGGGCAATTATCTCGTTTCATCTCAAGAGTAATTGCCTTCCTCTTCTTCTCACCAGAAGCAGGAGATGTATGTTTTGTAGACATCATGGGATGTGGGAACACAATATCCAAAAAACGCTGGCAACACAGTGCACTGTAGGGTATTGGTTACCCTTGTGTCATTTGCTGCCCGGCATCATGAGAGAATAAGTATTGCACATCACTAGCCTGTGGAAGGTCAAAATTCAGAATTTGTAGTATAATTTTTATTGACTGAGTATAATTTTAACAACATAATGAAGTCAAAAAATTATAAGTCAAACAAACCATCCTAAGTCAGGGACCAGTTGTACTTGTTTTATCACACGTATATCCATCTATCCATGACTTTATTCATCCATAAATCCATTTTACTTTCTATACATTTCAAGATAAATTGGAGATATCTGTTCACCATCTCTAAATACTCGAGTTTACATATTATTGTTTACGTTATTAACAAGTTTTAAAGATTACTTGCAAATACACATCTTTGATGTTTATCAAGTATACTCTCAGCCTGTAAATCATCACAAATCTGACCCCTGTGTATCTGGAGGAAGTACTGTTGGAATTGAGAAGCCTGGGTGCCTTCTGGCTCCTGAAAGAAATCAGATACAGTCTTCCAGTCTTGCCCCACCCTCACATCCTTCCCCTACGAAAGCTATCTTTCCGTACATCTCCTGCTTCACAGGTGCACTGCGCACCCTTGCCGTTCAAGAACCTTGCCCTTCACCGGATGTCTCTCTTCCATCTCTACAAGCATATTCTACCTATTATTGTTTTTTCAACCCATCCTTCTTGAAAATGCCTATTATCTACCCAAAACAGATTTCAGAATGTTAAAGCATTGATTTTGTGTTTTGCCTGGTTTATTGATTACAGTCTAATTCAGAGATGTGAAATGTTAGGGAGTCATGTTGTTGTAACTTCTGTTATCACCAGTTACGCAAAGGGTAGGTCTGACTGGTGTAGAGGAGATAACTGCAGAGTGTGCAGCAGGAAGCGTCAGCCCTGCTCACTGACTGACTACAGCTTGGCTGGCTCTGCAAATCATCCGTGGAGCTACTGTTGGACGCCCGGACAAAAGCCTCTGGCTGCCACCCTGGTCCCACAGAATCTGGACTTCTGGTCTCGTAGGGGGTCCAGGACTCTATATTTTTAATAAGCTCCCAGGACTGTCCTGATACACAGTAAATTTAGGGAAAATGGAGGGAAGAGCATTAATCTAATTTCATCAGGCTCTTGCTGGTGATCGCAGTAAGTTGGAGTTCTATAACTCTTAGATTCTTTATGTGTAAAATGAAGAGCTGGACTAGCTAGATATTATGGTTTTTTTGTTTTTTTTTTAATTTCTGTTTTCTGAATCTTCAGGCTTGGTTAAGTCCTTCTAAAAGATGCTTGTGGAACTTCTGTCTAGGAAAACAGAATGAAAGGTGGGAAATAGGAGAACAAGAGTCGGAGCTCCTGAGTTCACTTTTGAGAAGCATGTCATGGGCAAGTTATTTACTTGTTGTAAGCTTCCTTTTCTGTAAGATGGAGATAGTAGTAAAGTTGTTACTGAACAGCAGTTAGGATCCTGCCACCACACTCTAGGCAAAATTCCAGAGGTAAAGTTTTGGTGATAAAAGAAAGGAGTCTTTATTCAACATTTTCACAATTTTGGAATTACAGCTTTCCACATGAATTAGTCACTTAGGCCTACCAATCAAAGCTAAACTTTTTCACACCTGAGTTCTATCATTTCCCCTGTTAGTTTTAATTATCTTATTTTTATAGGGCTAGTCTACAAATTAAACAACATAAGATACAAAAGCTACACAATTTTGGAAGAACGGCAGGTTCCTGCCTCAGAGGTCATCCCGCCTAGAACTTCCAAAGAAGAACTAACACTGCCACCCTCTGCCGGGCCGGCCCGATCCTAGGCTGTGCCCAGAGTTCCTTCCCATCCAACACACGGTCCTGTGGGCATCGTGGGCAGCTGCAGCACCATCATCCAGGCATTCTCGAGGAAGAGAGCCGGAGGGCCTGAGAGCCGGAGAGCCAGAGCCAGCAGCCTGAGTCCTCCTTTTATCTCGAATCTTCTTGCCCATAATTCCATTCATTCTGGAGGCATTCCGTTGTCTCAGGCAATCCCGTCCTAGACTGGTCACCATTGTCTCGGCAAACTCCTCCTTTGGTCCCTCCCTACTTCTTCCCTAGCGATGTGATCAGATGTCTCTGTATCAAAGTGGTTATGAGAATTAGATGTTTGGAGCAATGGATGACAAACTAAGCATTCAAAAACTTTGCTGCTTCGATTTTTATGTTATATTGATTGTTGTATGTGGGTGAAAATGAATGCGGAGGTACGAGGGGGAGAACGGCGCCCTGTTGCTCCAAGCACTGGTGAGAACTAGCCGCCTGGGCTTTCATCTCACCTTGATCTATAACTCTTGGATCTCTTGGCGAGTCACATAGCGCTCAGGGACTCCACCGCTTCAACTGAAAAATGGAGGAATTTGAGTGAAATAAACTCCAATCTCCTTTTTGAATTTAAATTCCGTTCTGATGTAATTCTATAGTTTGTCATGGCATTTCCTATGGAATGAACATTGTGAATTTTTAAAGCTTGATCATATTTTTCTCTTTCCTTTGCCTTCTAAGTTAGTTTACAGCTGGATTCGAGAGCGAACTTCTGCAATTGGGGACATTAGCAGGGCTGGCCTCAGTATGTGCCCCTATGCAAGTGCCCAGGACTCCGTGTTTCTATGTGCCCTGCTCTTGGTTTAATTTTTACTGGGTCCTGCGAATTATGCACCTAGTCCTCAACAATTGTTTCTTTTTACTCTAGCTTCATCCTTGACTTCATTTTCACTCTTCTACCCATTTTTCTCATGCATCCTAATTTTATTGTATATCTATTATTTTTCTGATCATCCTGTGTGCATTTTGTGGGCTGCCACCTCTTCATTTGGTAAACAGGCTGAGAATGGATAAATGAAATCATTGCTTTGTCTACGAAGGTTTGTCCCCCAAACCTCCTAGCTACACTTCTCTCCTCGTCGCAAAGCAAGCAGCACTCCGTTTGCTAATCACCAAGTCATAGATTACTGTGCATGACTGTCTAACTTTGCTACATGGACATCTTCACTTCTGAGATTATCGTATCCTCTTTGAGCTTTATATTCCCCAGAGTACCCATCTTCCTGGGCATTGCTCTTAATAGCCTCCAAGGAGATAACTGTTGCATTAATTTAACTGGAAATTAAATTAATTTAACCAGCTAAAGGAAGGAAGGAAGGAGGGGAGATTTTAAGCAAGAGGAGGAAAGCTGGAAAATGACCCCCAAGGATGGTCACCGTGGATGATATTTAATCATTGCTTAAATTCCACTCTTTAAAAAAAAACACGGTTGTGCGGTGCCATTCAACCTTTCTGAGCCAAGCTTTTGTTTATATGGAAGAGATCTAAAACTGGGAATTTTTTACAATGATTATTAATTATATAATTTAAAAATAGCAAAATAAACTTATTCATTTAATAACATATTTTTATGAAAAATATTTTTCCCCAAACCATATTTCATGAGTGGCATTATTTTAGTGTTGCAAAGCACTTTATCATCTGACTTGATAGGCGACAGCTGTATACTCATACCTGCTCATTCAGTCCGTTGTGATAACCCATGTATTAGTTTCTGCAAAATCCTGTTGTATGCTCTTGAGAAAATAAGGGTGTGAAGGGCAAATAATGACTTATGATTATTATAAAAATAGTTTTTACTTTATAAACCTTTTGAAATGTCTCAGGAACTGTACATCATCCTCAGACCACACTTTGAGAAGAGCTACAGTAGAGTAACATCTCCCAGCCATGATAGACTGTAGAACCAAGTTAGCGTGTTCAATGTCACAATGATATCTCCCATCCTTTAGCTGAGAATCTTCACATTTGCTAACTTGATTGTCTGGCGGTTTTCTCTAAAAGCATATAAAAGCATCAAGGGAGTGGGATTTGAGAGTTATTTAAGATCCTTCTCTTTAATTTACTTGCAAGTCATAAATGATGGGCAGATAAAAAGAGAGAATCAAGCAGTGAGACAACCTCACTCATCTAAACCTGAGGTCATAGTCCTTTCGACACAATGCTAAGTTTCTTAGTTTAGGTGATTTATTAACTCTATTATTTTTAATATGTTGGGAAATAATGGATGTATCTCTGAATAAAACCTTTGATTAAAAAAAGGACATTACTGAAATAATTACTGGACTAAATTATGGAGTCATTCCAGGTGAAGTGTTTTGTACATTTTATGCATATTTCAATTGCTATAATTTAAAAAAATATCTATCATGTACTCAGTTTCAATTCGCTACTTTGGCAGCTCTGCACTAGCAAGCTTAAGGGTGCCGAAGTTCAAATTAATTATGTAGAATAGCCCTGACAGACTTTTATTATAAACTATATTTAATTTGAGCTTACAGATGCTGAATTTTAAAAAATAAAGTTTTTTGTGCTTACCTTTTACTTCTCACTCATGTATTTGCAGTGTTAACTGTATAGTTGATCTATATAAGGCCTGTTTAAAATGGGTATTTGGAACAAAATTAATGTCCCAGTGACAGATCAATAACTACAGGTAAGAAGACATGCTTAGGGAGCTATAGCTGATTTTTAGAGACCGGGGTTCTGTGTGTAATGAACTGGCCTTCCTGAAAGTTATAAATAGATTGACCTTAGGAAACAAATAGTCATCTGGAGTTTTTAGCTCCCGGCTCATACTGTCTTCCAAAGCATTTGTCTGTGGAACTTGATCTTTTGAGATAACTATCTCTTAGGGGAAAGCCACATTTACTTTCTAATTGTGGCATCCTCTAACCATCAGAGAAAGGCTCTGTACAGATTATAAAGTGGGACCGAGAAATTGAGTCTTGGTTAGAGATTATGGGTTAGTACGAGAGGATGAGACTTACCTTAAGCCTAAACTTCTTACTAGTTGCATGGCAAATTGCTTAATTTCTAAGCATCAGCTTCCATGAAGATATTACATTTTAGGAAGATTCTATGTAGCCAAAAGGTGAAAAATGAAATGGAGAGATTTTTGAGATCCACAAACCAACTGTTTGGTTTGCTGTTTAGTGGTCATGAGATGAGAACTTGAACTAAGCCATTTGCCGTTGGACTAGAAAAGAAGGAACAGACTGGGAAGATGGTTATTAAGAAACATCAATAAATTTTGATGACCAGTTGGACACAGGAAGCAAGGGAGAGATAATCTGAGAAATTCTCAAGTTGCTGAAACTGATTAGCTGATATCACTCACGGAGAAGTCAGAAAGAAAGGACCGGTTGGAGGTATAGCACCTGCTGAGTTTTACTTGGGTTATATTGAATTTGCAGTAGGGATGAGGGGGAGAGGGAAAACTAAATCCAGGTAGGAAGGCCTGGTATGACGTTATATATATTGGCCTGCGGCTCAGGAGACAGTTGGAAGATACCAGGTCTTTTTCTGGTAGATAAAGCCATGAATATGAATTAAACCACCCAGAGTACAAATGTAGAATGAGAAATCTGAGACTGACTTAGACTAGGGAAAATTAATTGTTGTCCTTTGAGGAAAAGAAAGGATGGAGAGAGACTGGCAGCTTTCTCCAGGAAAACCAAAGTGCACATGGACCTTTGTTACTAGCTATAACTCTGATGTAAATTAGTTTTTAATGCAGAGACTATTTGGAGAATTTAAGGCCAGTCACAGTAGCAGGGCTGCTGTGTGTCTTCAGTCTCAGGCAGAGTCCCCTGGGCTTGGGGAGTTGGAACTCAGATTGGCTCCCAGGGACGGGGAGCCCATGTGCTGCAGTGCCACCCTTTCAGCTGCCCTCTGTTTCCCGGAGAAGAAAACCACGCTTTGCACGTCAGCATGAAAAAGGCAGGGCCTCTGCTCAAGGGGATGGAAGTAGCAGCTTGAAAATAATCACATGCGATAATCCGCGGGGGAGCCATCCGCCAGGCGGCTGGCAGAAATCTGCTGCCTCGTAACTGCCTTCCCCAGTAGCCCAAGGTGAGATCTCCTTGGTAGTTAGATTGTGCTCAAAAATGTATTTTTCCCTTCTCCTTACCATCTCTCTCTTCCTTTATCCCCCTCCCCTGCCTTGCTCTAGTTCTCAGAAATGCATTTTTAGTTACTATTTGACGTTATATAATCATTCCTCGAATTACCCCAGGTCATCCGTTTAACTCTTAGCAAATTTAAGAAAAAGACTTGAAATCTCTGACTTCTGCTTGTTCTAAATTGCGGGCAGATTACAAATTGGAATATTTAGAGAATGGTTTCTTATTCCTTTGGTTAGCTTAAAGAGGACTTTATCAAAGATTTTAATTAATTAGTTAATTAATTTAGTGCTTTTATGGTTTCAGCTTGTTCTTCATACTTTATTTTCCTTTCTCCTGGATTTTTCACTTCTGTATTTCTTGTACTGTCTATAAGCCACCCATGGTTTTCTCATAATAAAGCGATGATGTTAGTAACACTACTTCTACTTACAATAATACTAATATTGATACTTAACGGAAAGAGTATGTCCACTTGGCACTGGCAGCGCCAAACGCTGGACATGGAGAATCATGGTGGAGAAACATTGGCTATTTTGTTATGAATGGTGCCATCCAGGAGAATGGGAAACAAATGCTCAAAAGCCTGAACTCCCCAGATGATACAGGGCAAAATCAGAAGACATTGTGGGTTAGGGGTTCGCGGTAGTGCTGGGAGCTGGCTGCCAGAGGCGAGTTAAAGGTAACTAATTACTACGTTAGGTCTTGAGGCCAGTTCTGAAGTCTGTTCCAGTGTCCCTCTTTCTGGTTTCATGGGAAAGTAGCCAGCGGGTCACTTCACTTTAGGGCTCAGGAGCTAAAACATAACTAAGGTCAAGATGTTATCTTTAGCCTGCCAGAGGTTCCGACCTTGTGACCATTAGTCAGGGCCTGGCTGTTATATGCTGCTGCCTCAGGAGTTGCTGATTACTGGGGAAAGGCTGGGTCTATGAGGGGTATGGAGAGAGATATAGAGAGAGCTATTGCACCTTTGTTTGCCTTGTACATCCCAGGCCACGAATCCTCGTTTAATCCTCCCAAGCACAGTGAAGTAGGTACTGTAATACTATGATCCTTGTTCTAATGCCGTGGAGACTGAAGAACTGAGAGTTGAGTAACCTGCCCAGGACCATGAAGCACATTAAGCAGAAGAGTTGGGACTTGAATCCCGGCAGACTGGATCCCAGCATCTATACACGTTGCCGTTTCAGAGTTCCATGTCTTAGCCCCACGCTCTATCGACTGGCTTGAAGAGCATTCCTGCGCAGTTTGAAGTCAGACACTCATCTGAGGAACCACAGTGAGTGTCAGAGCAAAGGCTGGGGCCCAGGACCCCTCCTCTCAGTGGCACACTTTTAACAAATTGTCTCTCCAGTCTCATGTTGTCATACCTTCCCATCAAAAGAGTGATAAGTTCTTATATTGGTGTTTCACATATATTTTTCTTGTTTATATAGGAAACGCATTTCTTATATGTGGAGGGAGAACAGATGCACTTTGGTTTTTTATGGCTAGATGTTTTTGAGCTTTTAAGGCAGCTGCTTCCTGGAAGCTGTTGCATTAACCACTATTGATGGATACAGTAAATGTTAGGAGAAATACCAAGTCACATTAATCATGGATCTTTCAGTTGTCTCAGAAGTTGAACATGTTTGGTGGCTATTACAAGCACATCGACCTTAGAGAGCTTCATGAAAGATTAATTTGCAAAACAGCTATCTTCTAAGTGGTCATGTGAAAATAATTGGAAACAAGTTTCAAACCTCAGTCCAGCTAAGAGATTTTGAGATTTTTATTTTTAAAACTACCAGGTGTTTCAGTGAATAGCATACTTATAGTAAAGCAGACTTTAATAATCCATCTTAAAATGTCTTAGTAAGAAAATTGTATGTTTATGAAAATTAAATACATTTTCTTCTTTTTCTTAGATAGGTCCCTTTAACATTTCATATAATGAGGACTGTGTGATGATGAAATCATTTAACTTTACCTTATGTGGGAAGCACTTTATCTGCCCTTCCATTCTAAATGCTAGCTTTGCATATGGACAGTAAAATAACAAACTCACTACTATCAGCTACTGAACCTAAAAACAAAAACAAAAACAAAAACAAGCTAAGCAAACAAGTAGAACAAGAATAGAATCATAGAAATGGAGATCACATGGAGGGTTATAAGTGGGGAGGCTGGGGCGGGAGGGGGAGAATACGGGGAAAAGGTACAGGGAATAAGAAGCATAATTGGTAGGCAGAAAATAGGCAGGGGGAGGTTAAGAATAGTATAGGAAATGGAGAAGCCAAAGAACTTACATGCATGATCCTTGGACATGAACTAAGCTGGGGGGTGGCGGGGGGAGGTGAAAGCTGGTAGGAGGGGCATTCTAAAGACAAAAATAAAAATCAGAAATACGGTTTATTCCCTCGTTCTCCTCTTTGTACCACCGTTTCATTTCAAATACATAGTCTTTAAGAGTAACATAACTTTGAAAATATCTGGCCAATCATTGGGAAAATACTTTTTACAATGATTCTATATGTATTATCAAGCTAACTTATTAGGTGCCATGATGCTTTAAAATTAATAGAGTAAATAGTACCTTACATAAATAACTGAAAATAACACTAGTGCTTTTGCAGCATATAATATGCATCTTTAGAAGCAAAAATATTTATGGAACTTTTTTCCTTCTTAGTAGCAGTTACATAAACACATGCATAGGTTCCTGTGATTAATTCATGCTTTTAGATGAATGCTATCATAGTCTAAGCTTATGCGTAGTATTTTTATTGGTATTGAAAGATTCTGAATATAGGGGCAGAGGAAGAAATATAAGGGGTAGTTAATGATATCATCATTTTTCCCAGCCAAAGGAAGTTGAGAGGAGTAATGTTTATCGATTATATATTATGTTCCAGGCACTCTTAGGACTTGACATAATTTATTGTTTATTTCTTTCAATTTTTTACAAAAGTCTATGAGGTAGATGATGTTATCTCCATTTTCAAATGGGAAGAAAGGAGCTCAGATGATTAAGTAACTTGCCCGTGATCTCATGTCTGCGAAGCTGCAGGGTAGAGTTTT
This sequence comes from Mormoops blainvillei, assembly GCA_004026545.1. Taxonomy (NCBI): domain Eukaryota; kingdom Metazoa; phylum Chordata; class Mammalia; order Chiroptera; family Mormoopidae; genus Mormoops; species Mormoops blainvillei. The sequence goes on along the minus strand of PVJD01001431.1, from coordinate 127,900 downwards.
AAACACAAATCTGACAGACCTCAAGGTCAGGTACTTTTCACAACACTTACTTTGTAGCTTTTTTCTATTAAAACTGATGCTCTGTTTAATGAACATCAATCTTTGAAAGCTTCCTCTTCCTGTATAGGCTCATACACTCTGTATGTCATTATTTGGTATTTTGTATTAAGCGACGAAATAATCAACCTGTATAGGTACTGTGAGCAATTGGGGGCAAGGCTAGTTTAATTAAGAAACAAATCCCAGCTATCTATAAATCAATCTGGGGTTTCCTTCCCCTTGGGACAATTTCCCTTTCAGCTGGGTTTTTGTCCTTTGACTCAGGGTTTGTACCTCACTGTAAAGCTCCCCCTACACACTTTCTGCACTTTCTTTTTTGGAAGCATTTACTCCATTATGAAAGGGGCCAGCATGTGGGCGGTGAGTCCTCTTCCCATCCCCAATAGAGTTCTCTTCAAGATCTGGCACTAAAATACAATCTTCTTGATATATTCATCTCATGCTCTGTTGTTCAGTTCACTGAACTTTTGTTTTAACTTGAAGGGCAGCTGTTCTGGTTACCACTTCATTTCTAAAGGACTATTAAATCTCCTGTCTTTCTTGGTCTGCACCAAAGGCAACCAGCAGCCTGGAGGAGGTGCAAATATGGGCATGCTGTTATTTTATCTGGTGTGACGGAGGGTCTTTAACTGTCAGAGAAGCCAGCATTTCCAAATGTAGAGAGAAAAAGAAGGATGTGCTTTTTGCGTTGCTCAGTAGGGGTTCAGATTTACACAGAAAGCATTCAGCGCTAACCGTGTCGCCCGCAGTTCACCGCCATCACCAATTCTGACTGCGAAATGTGCAGGTGCTTGCCGAGAATGGAAGAGTGCACTTCCTTTGCAAAGGAGCACGCTGTACTTGTCGTTGTTCTAGATTTGACTCTGGGCACAGCACTGTTGTGTCGATCTTTTGAAGAAGGAAGCCACTCACTGATCAGAGGCAGAACTTGGTTTAGTGCACTTCCCACAGAAAGACTTTTGTTCATGTTCTGCTAACATCACAAGTGGGTCTGTAGGGGTGCTTGAAGGTACAGATGTAAAGACAATTCAGGACATACAAGCTCAGACGAAAATGAGATAATTCCCCATAAATTCACACTTTTGATTTTGTATGTCTAGAAGCCCTGTTAATGGCATTTTGCAGGAAACTTCAATAGATTATTGACACTAAGTGGTAAGCAACCTTTTAATCTTTCCAATATAGAATTCTTCAAATTTAAGACATTAGGTCATAAAGTATCTTAGAAATCACATTGTCTAGTCCCATTAAGCTTATAGATTATAAACGTGGAGCCAGGTGAGGCCCTTACTTGTCCAAGGTATGTATGGCAGTAGAGCCAGATCATCAGACTTTCAAAACGATTGTCTTTCCATTATTTCAAGTCCAGTGATATGATTACCATTACATTTCATCTCTCCTGCAAGATTATTGTTCATCTGGCAAAAATCACAGTCCCCAAATATTTGCAATGCCCATCCAGTCTCATGTAAGAGAGAAGGGAGTGTAGTAAAAAGACTTTGCACATTATGGTTTTAATGGTGGACGTGACTGAATCTATTTTGATAGATGTCATTAAACGTTTAACACAATTAACCAAATCCCCTTTTCTGATTCTATGTTCATTACAGAACAGTCACTTTACAATTTGACTTACGTAGGTCCACCTATGGGATAAGATATATGGAGAGTGGTGAAGGGGGCGTTCCAGACTGTGTGATACTTAAATTGTTCACGGTATTTTTAATACATCAGTATTTGGCTTTGGTTTTATTTTTCTAAAGGGCATCCTATGGCAAGAGCCTATTTTCTGCAGGAAATTCTCTTGTACTAAAAGGTTTATGTGGTCAAAGCTTCAACCTTTTGGGAAGGAATATAAGTGAGTCTGAATGGAAGCATCTCAGTAGTTTAAAAAAAAGTGACCCCACCAAAATGTCCTTTGAAATGATTATTTCTTAGAAAATGTTTTGTTTTAAGCTGGATGTTTAAGGTGAAACACAGGTTCATAAATAAAATGGTACAAATATTTTGAAGATCACGAACTTTTATTACCTGATATTATTTAGGTAGATGAAAATATCTTTGAGGTACCTTTATGCACATTTATAAATTGACAAATATACAGCTCCACTAAGTTACTTAGCATATCAAGTTACTAAGGATACTTGGAGTTATCAAAATAGCATCTAATAAGATGCTACTAGAGTTTCATTATTAATTGTAAAAGTTCTCATAGGCACACATTTCACTATTTCAGATTACCTTTGGTCCAATGTGTATTTTATCAGTAAGGAGAGGCATGGGAAATGTAGTTAAAATTCACTACTCATATCATTTTACTGAAACTATTTAGTGACCACCTATTGTCATTTCCAATATGTTTGAATGAATTTTCGTAGAAATGCCCTGCCTTTCATTAGTTGGGAAGTGGAACAAGTTTGAAGTGGAAAAGATGAGATTATGAAGCATACATAGTCTAAGTCACTGATGTTTCAGAAATGAGTACTGAACTGGGAAGTGCAGGTGTAGTGTCTGGCATCTATGAGAAAATGCTTAATACTTTTTTTTTTTAAGTTTTGTCTTAGTCTGCTAAGGCTACCATAACAAAATACAATACACTGGAGGACTTAAAAGACAGAAACTTATTTTCTCAGAGTTTTGGAGGCTGTCCAAAGTCCAAGACCAGAGTGCCAGAATGCTGGGCCTAGGGAGAGCTCGCTTCCTGGCTTGCAGACGGCTGCCTTCTGGCCGTGTCCTCACATGGCCTTTCCTTGGCGCATGAGCAGAGAAGGAGGCCTCTCTCCCTTCCTCCTCTTATAAGGCCTCTAATCCTGTTGGATTAGGATTCCACCCTTATGACATAATTTAACCTTAATTACCTCCCAAAGGCCCTATCTCTAAATATAGTCCCACTGCGGGTCGGAGATTCAACACATGGATTTTGGGGGACAAAACTTGGTGCATAGCAAGTTGTTTGCTGTGGAAGGTGCCAGCTTCAGCACTTATGCACTGTAGGTTTAGAGCTGATTAGAATGCATGGCACCAGTTTTGACCTCTCAATATATCTTTCCTGAGCACTTTTTCCTAGATTTCCCCTGGAAGATTCATTTGTAATTCTTGTTTTATTAAACTGCTTCTCGGGGGACAATGCCAATTTCTAGTATTTAATCAGGGTTATGTGGACTTTCAAAAGCTTTGTAGCACTTTATTTGGGGGGGTCTTATGAATTTGATCTTAAAATACATTACAGCTGTGTCTCTATTTAATAAGTACTTGCTTTTTAATCTCCAAATATTAGCTATAATTCTGCAGGTATAATCCCACAACTGACTTGTACCCCAATAACCTATTTATAAATTTTATCTCAATATTTTACTCATGTGAACATAATGTGAAATCCCTAGTAAATGTGACAAGATTAAAATAGAATAAATATATTTATTTTATAACAATTTTACATTTATTGACCTGTGTTCACTTTACCATGGAACACAGTTTAGAATTTTCTTATTTACCTGAAACATTTATTAATGCTTTCAGATGCATGTGTCTGGCATTGAGCTAGCTGCTGGGTATACTATAGGGAAAGATGCATTTGCTGGCTTTAGGAGTTTATTTTCTCATTGGCAAGACGGTCTAAAAATCACAAAGGTAATGTGTCAACAGCTATAAGAAAAATCCCTGCAGATAGAGCCAAAGCATAACAGAACTAAGTTCACCCAGACCATCAGTCCTTAAATAGGCTAATGCTGAAATTTAATACAGGTGATTAGGACAGTCACAATGGGTCTCCTTGAAAAGCATTATATTCCTTCCATAACACTTTTAAATATCCTTTCACAGTCTTTTTAAATTCAGTTCACTTCCTCAGGGACACTTTTCTTGAGCCCTCAGACTAGGTGAACCACAACCCTACCCGCCCCCACCCCCCGTCCCACCACTCCCACACACCCACACCCACACCCCCCGCCACACACACACACACGCGCGCGCGCGCACTATACAGTTGCCAGGAAAAAATATAGGGGCATCCAGCCAAATCTGAAGATAAGCAACAAGTAAATTTTTTATCATAAGTGTACCTCAAATATTGCATGAGATACAATCCTGTTAATTTATTTTTCAGTTTGTTGGAAATTAAAATTTTATTGTGCATCCTGCATTTTATTTCCCAAATCTGGCAGCTCTACCCAGGTGCATAATTTCATAAAACATTATGCTTTCTTCCTTGCACCCAGCAGATTTTGTAGCTAAATATTGCTGCAGTTGTTGTAAGCATTGCCTAAGAACTTTTTGCACTGTTTGATTTTACTGTCTGTGTCACGTTGTCTTAGAAAAACTCTCCTGTGTTGTCCTTTACCCCCTCACTTCTGACCCCAGATGTGTGTGTCTTCCACACAGTAAGCAGGTCTGAGTAACCAGCTGGGTGTCCTCCAGTTCAGTTCATCCAGATACCATCTACTTTGAGTTAGCATCAGATCCCACAAGGTAAAGTCTCAGTCCCACAAGACTTTACCCCCCACTTCAGGGGCCAATTGCTAGTCCAGGTTGTCACCTGTGCTTCTGACCAACTGGCTATAAATTTGGGTTCCCATGGCTGCCTTCGTGGATTTGGTAATATCATAGACTGGATCACATCGCTCAGAAAAACACTTACTTAAATTTACTGGTTTACTGTGAAAGGCATATGAGTAATAAAAGATACAGATGAACAGCCAGAGGAAGAGATACTTAAAGCAAGGTGTGAAGGGCCTTGTCGCAGAAGCTTCTGACCCTGTGGAGGTAAGACGAGCCTGTGGATGTGTTCATCAACCTGGAAGATTTCTGAGCCTATACTTTTGGGATTTTTCTGGAGGCTTCATCACATAGGCATTATCAATTATTAACTCCACTTCCATCCCTTCTCCCCTCTCCCCTTTCCAGAGAATGGGGGAGGGAGAGGAAGGCTCCAGGCTTCTAATCATGGATTGTATTTCTGGTGACTAGTCCCCATCCAGGAGCACATGAAGGCCTATGTCATTAGAACAAAAGATGCTCATATCACACAGGAAATTATAAAGGTCTTAGGAGCTCTGTGTCACAAACCAGAGTCAAGGATTAGGACAAAAGATTATCTTAGTACCCATATTTTCAAGAATTTTTAGGAACTATAAAACAGGCACTGGAGGCAAATATATATATTTCTTATTATTTTATACATGCCTATTTTTATTGCTGTAAAATGTTAATAGTAAGATGTCTTGTCTGTTACTTCAGTAAAAGAAACTAGTGATATGAGTCTAGCAGCAATCAAATAATTGGCAATTCATAATTTTGGTACTGAATTAAATTACAAACAAAATGCAATATTTTAGTAAGCTATCCAGAATATGACAGTTTGCCTAGCTTGTTGCTTATTTCAAGTTCAAATTTAGCTGGTGGTCATGTATTTTATTTGGCAGCTCTGCAGCTGTGGGGTTGGGGGTGGCTTGCCTCTTTTTTCAAGATAGTACTGCTGTTTTAAACCAGTATATGAAAACAGTATATGCATATAGTTAGGAAAAATTTAGTAAAATACAGAAACAATGTCATGCAAGAACATATTAAAGAATCAATTGTATAATTGTCAGAACTCACATATCTTGAAGTACTGGTCTCTATCCACCTCTCGTTTCAACTCTCATTGAAAAATGAGAATTTTCACATTCCAAAGTTTTTGAATTATAAAATGTAAATGGCCATTGAATTGCTTTAAAAATGTAATCGTAAAAGAACTTTAGATGATCTACTCCTATTCAGAAATGTGACTATACCTGACAAATCAATTACAGCAGCACTGTTCCCAAAATGTTGGGAGCAAAGATGCTCTGTCTGTGCAAATTAGGCACAACTGAGGTGATCTGTTCAGTTATATTTTATTCTCTCAGTAAAGCTAGTTTCCTCAAAATGACTGGTCTGGTCATTTAATTAATAGGCCACATGGTCAAAGAATGTAAAAGACACCTGAATCTAGTTTTCATTTAGAAAGCTCTGTGCCTTAAACATAGTATGTCCTCAGTAAATGTTTGCTGGTAGCTTTAAGATTTTCAAGCCATATATTTCAACGTAGTAAAAAGACATCTTTCAGAACATACTGGTATAGGGTAACTCTGTTTCAATTAATATGATCTTTAAAATACAGATTATAAACTGTGAAGTAGATTTTCTTAATGTGATTTTTGTTTTATTCCTCTGAGTTGGCACTGGTATTTGGTAGCATGATAAGGTAGGTGTCTTTTCTCTGAAGCTCATGGGCATTTTTCTTTTTTCTTTTTAACACCCTAATTTTGTTGTGTTGTCTTGAGGCTTCTGAGGCTTCTTGCAAATTTTAGGTTCGTTGTAACAGGAATCCTTTAACCCTGGATGGGAAGTCCTTTCTGACCAGCTGTCAAATCAGTTCATCCTCTGGACCCTAGTACCCATATTTTCAAGAAATTTTAGGAACTATAAAACAGGCACTGGAGGCAAATATATATATTTCTTATTACTTTATACATGCCTATTTTTATTGCTGTAAAATGCTAATAGTAAGATGTCTTGTCTGTTTCTCTGATTTTCCTCTGGATTTAGCCATCCCCCAGGTACCAGACTTTCCCCTTACTTCTACTTTGCTTAGGATTTTCTAACTCGCCAAGGAAAGTCTTACTGAGTGAGCCTTTCCCGACACAGCTTGTCCTCTTGCGCTTACTTGGATTCACTCCTTCAAGCCTCAAGCGAGCTTCAGGTTTCCATCTTGATCCTCCCTTGGACATCAGTTCAGCTCCTATTCATAATTCTCTGACTGCGTAATTCATCTGTTCTTCAGTGTTCAGGAGTACGTTATCTTTTGTCGGGGACTCATCACGTGGTACCTGCTTTTTCATTTGTTTGCTTCAGCAGTCACTTATTCAAATGGGTAGCTTAGCCTTATTTCGTACAAAATGATACTGAGTGCGCTGAGGCTGAGTCAGCAAGGACACAGGCTAGTTGTGATTAGAACTCAGGTCTTTCTGCGTTCAGAGCAAAATGGGGCTTCCTATCCTGTGTATCTTTTCCTCCCTCCTTCCCTTCCTCCCTCCCTCCCTCCCTCCCTTCCTTCCTTCCTTAAAATAAATTTCATAATTTTTAATATGCATTATCTGCAGTAACATTATGACAGCTCCACACTTTGGACTGACACGTAAAACTTAAAACAGATTTATTATATTTGTTCATTTCTATCACCAGCTGAGCCATTGAACTTTCAGCCAAACTCACGTAGCTATTATGCTATCTTGAAGGAAGTGCTCATTAATAAAGTGGTCACCATCTCTTCTCTCTGCCATTAAAAGAGGATTTTATCTCCCTTCAGAGTATGTGAAGGCATCATGAATCAAATAAGCTATTTAAATAATGCAAGCATATGTCTCTAATATGGGCTAGTTTAGGTCAGCCACCCAGGAGTTCTTTTTTTTCTTCAGGTGATTTGTCGCTAGGAAAGCAGTGCCGAATTAGATGAGAATATTTTGGCTCCATGTAGTACGAGGCAATTCAATTTGGAATGTTAGCCCTCTCAATTATGCTTTGGAATAAAATCAGAATTCTATTAAAAAAATTACATACACATATGAATTAGCTAGTGATACTAATTTCTCTCTCTCTTTTCAAGTATGGGAGAAGAGCTAATTTTAACATACTTACAAATTGAGTTAACTGATTCTGAACTTGTGAATTTGCCTTAGATCCTTCTGACTCTGAGATGTCAAGCCAATCTGGGGTCAAAAGCTGCTCAACTGTTAAAGTACATGCACTTGGGATGCTTAAGGAGAGGGTGGCCCTATCTGACATGCTGTCGGGAGCAGATCAATGCTGATCGATATCAACCAGAGGACTGATGGCTGGCTGACTCTGACTGCCTTGTACTGTCTTTCATTCTTAGCGAAAAAGAGAGGCAAAGGTTATTTAAGATTGAAATGGCCTTGGGAGGTAAACCTTCTTATTGTCTAATGTAGTAAATAATCCCCATAGAAATTTCCATCTAAGTCTTTATAAACTACCTATCTGTTGATGCTAAAACAACTAGCAAAAATAGCCCAGCAAGCACCTTGCCTTCCAGCCAAAGCTGTTTCTGCAGAGCTGATTAACTTTATATCTGCTTTTCGTTAGAACTCTAAGTCAACTTAGCCAAATTTGACTTTACATTTGTGGGTAAATGAAACCTAATCAGGTCTTTGCTTATTTATTTATTTTTAATTTAATGTTTACTGTATTTATTCCATTACCATTTAGTGCCCTATACTCCCCACTCCCAGCAATCACCACGCTGTAAAAGTCTTTAAAGGTGTTTGACATACGATGCTTGAGGAAATATGGCATACTTATTATGTCAAGGGAAGACATTACTGTATATTTTTATATGTTTAAAACCTTGTACAGTTGAGTTGCCCAGCATGTTATCCACTAGCCACAAGTGTTTATTGAGCCTTTGAAATGTGACAAGTCTTAGCTGAAATGTGTTGTAGGTACAAAATACACACTGGATTTCAAAGGGTTAACATAAAAATAAATGTGAGATATCTCGCTAATAATTTTATGTTAACATCTATTGAAATATTCTTGGAAAATAATATTAATTATTATAACATTGACTTTATCAATACTATATTAATATAATAATAATAAAATATTAAAATAAATTTTACCTGTTTCTCTTTAAATATGGGTAATGTGAAATTGAAAATTAAATCTTTGGTTTGCACTGTATTTCTCTGTTGGGCAGCACTACTGTAAGCGCTGAATCTGTTACTAGTTTTACTTATACATTACCTTTGTCTTATCATTTGAAACCTAGTAGATAGAGATACTCAGATAGTAACTATAATCTGACATCTGTTCCTTTCTGTATGCTTTTATGCATACTCTTCTTAATTCTGAAACTGTCTGTAAATTCCAAGTGAAACTGGAGTGCTAAGAAAATTACACAATTTACTATATTTGAATTTTTCAAAAGCATAGTATATAGAGAGCTATCTAGAACGTAAACTCTAAAACTGTGTGCTATATGACATCGTTGTTTGATTGTGAAAGTAAGATGTGTATGTGTGTGTTAAGAGCCTGTTACTGCAGTTACTTCTCAACAGGCTGTGCTAGTAAAAGGAAAGACTAAAATGAACAGATCTTGTAAACCTTTAAAAGCAAAGTTCATAAACAATACAGGTTCATTATACACAGTTAGAATATACAGATGCTATTATTCCTTTTTAGAAATAAAATAACCTGTTAACATTGTTTTAGTAATTTTCTCTGTGTGTACATATAATCGAAATGGGACCAAGGAGTTTTATTATAATTAGCTTTTTAAAAAAATTTATAATTAGCTTTTGTCACTCACTATATTGTTATAGTGAACCCATAAAAGTATTCCTTAGTAGTGGTTTTGAGAGTTTTTGTTTTAGTATCATTAGTACACTTTATCCAAACTAAAACTTTACTCCAAAGTCCGGTATGTAATATCGAGAAAAGCAAAGCTAGTCTGGCTGAAGCAGGGTGGGGGGCCTGGAGCTCTGCCAGCCTGGCTGGCCCCTCGTACCTCACTGCAGAGCCCGGTCTAAAAATGGCTGTTCTACCGTGGTTTATTTCCCTGATGTATGTGTTTTATTCAAGGTATTAGTTTTTGTCTAACATGCTATAAAGTGGTTCTCAAATAAATGTTTGCCGCCCATTTAAAAATTTTTGGCAGTTATTATTGCTTTGGTATGTCAAAATGTTTACGTTTGATATAATCAGATTTTATTTTGCTTCAGCTGTTGTCGACTAGCGATAAACATAAGTTGAAGCTCCACGATTAAAACTTTTCTTTTGCTAATGGGAATGTCACTCCATTCATGGACAAATAACTGTTTAAAGAGAACAGCTTTCAGCCTTTAGTAATTTTGCTAGTTTGTAATAACTTTGTCATTTATTAAATATATTGCTGGACTTTTCAAAAAGACTATGTTAGAGAGAAAGTCAGATAAATTGTGAGGAGGATCAATGGAAACCCATTATTTCAACAATTATCTCTTTGTAACATGAAATATTTGCTCAAAGCTCCAGTGTTGGTGATAACTTATTCTACTTTTTTCTTACTTCTTTTAATTCTTTGCATCTTTAATTAGATTTATTTGGCTTTTAAAGTCATTTTGCCACCAGGCATTAGCTTGTAATCAGCTTTTCTTAAATGCCAACATAGGCTGTGTCTTCTTTTTTATTATGATGGAGATTGTGGTTCTGGTAATTGTTGTTGTTGTGAATGAATGAAAATATCCTGCTGAGTAATGTATGCATTTGAAAGTGACTAACTGTGTAAATGGGATTCCATATGGCATCCTGCTGTCCAATCTACTTGAAAGAGCTTTGTAGAAAATGTACTTTGATAGCCATTCTGTGACCCCAATGGCACAGCTGATAATGTGAAAAATGAATATCAGAAAAAAGTAAAGAGAAGACATTTTGATGCTTTCAAAAGAAAATATTGTTTATTTGCTAGCTTAAGTTGTAGAAAGAATGACTATTACTAACTTAATTATTTTTCAATTTTCCTTTAATTGGGATTGATTTACTTGTTACTACTTATATCCCTAAACATTTAAAGAAAAAAAAAAGATCATCTCTCTTAGCATAGGAAATATTTTCCTTTCAAGGGCCAATTATATTGTTTAAATACTCATTTAATGTTAAGATGTTATGGCTCTCATCTTTAGAGATGCACAGAACTGAAATAGTATTAAATTCAGAATCGCGTTTTTAAGAGATTTTTATATAGAAAATACTCAAGGAATTTTCCTGAGTTAGCAGTTTTGTAGATGCAGATACAAGTGAATACTGTTGACCTTCAGGGGTTCCAATTCACTGTCCATGTGGTAGATGAGCATGTTTGAGTCCAAAATTATAGGTGTCCTTTACTGTGTGCACTTCAGACATACAGATGTATTATAAAGAATCAAACATTGCCTTGGCTGGTGTAGCTCAGTGGTTTGAGCACCAGCCTGTGAACTGATCGGTCGCCAGTTCGATTCCCAGTCAGGGCACATGCCTGGGTTGTGGGCCAGGTCCCCAGTGTGGGGCATGTGAGAGGCAACCACATATTAATGTTTCTTTCCTTCTCTTTCGCCCTTCCTTCCCCTCTCTCTAAAAATAAATAAATAAAATCTTTTTTTAAAAAAGTACACTATTAAAAATAATCAAATATTGATTTTCTTCAAAAGTATCATATTTAACACAATAGTGTATTCAGTCTAAATTCTACATCTGAAATATACATCTAAAACTGTATATTTAATTAAATTCTACATCTAAAATGTGTTGGATAAAATGCAAAATGCCTTCATTTAAAAGTGAATGGTTGCTATTAAATCCACTTGTTTCAGCCATGGCAACAGTGATTTTCTTTTATGCGGGGTGGTGGGGGTGGTGGGGGGGTTAGAGAGCATTCCCGTTGCCCTGGCTCCTCTTTCGTGCCAGCCTCTGCCTGGCCTATTCAGCAGAAGGAAACAGTGACTGCCACCTGGAAGCTGCCTCTTACCAACAGTCCTTCCTTTCTTTTGCTTACCCAGTCAAACACCATTCTAGTGTCAGCCAGCAAAGGCTGCTCTGCTGAACATTCATTCTTTCTTTTTACCAGGGTCGTGGTTTGAGGGATCAGAACACTCACACTAGTGCATGTAGAGGTATTTTTGTTATTTCTGTCCTTTTAAAAAGTCAGTGTTACTGAATAGAAAGAATGTTAGAACTAGAGTTAAAGAGACTTGTATTAAACTCCCAGCTCTATTATTTACTGGGTGTTTTACTCTAACTTATTGGGAATAATAATTCAGTTAATAGAATGCTCTTGATTGTCAACCCATGTAGTTGTAAAAGGTAACAATATATTACGTATTTTTTAACAATCTAAAATTTGGGAAACACTGAACAAATGCAAAATAAAGAGGTATTCTTCTCAGTCCTCTTGATTACTGATCCTTTGGCAATGTAGCACCTGGATAATACTCAGGCTTGCTCTTTTCTTCAAGGTGACAGGTCTTTCTCTCAAAACAAAAACACAGCACAAAGCCCACTCTTATATCACATCAAACACATTTATACAAAAATTTAAATCTTCTGTTATGGACCTGTCATTACTGAGTTTACCCAGACTTTGGAGAAACTGCTCTTACTTTCAGTGTAGGAAGTCTCAAAAGCTGGAAGCTTTTAAAGTAGAGGAGAGATTCTCATGCCCTGGCTTTACTTTAGATCAAATATTCCATTTGCCTTTGGTGGAGAATAGCCCTGAGATTATAATCAAGTTGATGATTCGATCCTTTGAATTTTTCTCTATGAATGTTTTCTTTCTAAAGAAAGAAAATTGTCAACCTGGCCCAGGTTGAGGCAAAACTGTGAGAAATGTGTGGTGTGACTTCCGGTCGGGTACATGTTAGTAAGGTCCACAGAGCACTGGATCTAAATTTCTGTGGGGACATTAGTGTGACCTTATTTCTTTCCCATAGTATTAAGATAGCTGAGCCCCTGATTTCATGTACTCCATGCCAGTCCGTCTCCTAAAGTGAGAACTGATGTAACGAGTCAATTCATGCTATTGTGTATTAGTGAGGGGAAATGGGGGACTCAGCCAGGTTCCCGAATTCCTTTCCAAATAACCCAGATTTTTAAATCTAAGTCTTCCAATGAATAAATCTCTTTGGTGGAATTTCAGGCACCATGACAGGCAGTATGGGACATCAGGAAATCTGGCCTCATCACTTTATCTCATATTTTTATCCCACCCAAAACTTCCTTGATTCAGGAAATCTCATGGTAAAACAGTGGCACTAACTGTAGTGAAATTTCATATTCACATGAAAGCACTTTTTATCGGGGGTAATGAATCCACAGGATGCCTTTAAGTGTTTTCCACTAGATAATGTGTAATCAAAATCCTATAGGGAACTTTGAAACCTCCTCTGCCCCTCCGCTAATACCACACGGTGCTTATATGCTCAGATTACAAGTAGAGATTGATGTGAGTGAGTGTGTGCGTGCTGAAGGTTAGCACTCTCACTTCCTACCATGAGGAGAGAGCTGAGCTGACTTCCCAAGATTTTAAATAGTACATAGAAAAACACACACACACACACACACACACACACACACGTTGAACTGTTATTGTTGTAGACAGATAATTGTTGAATAATGATTTTAATGGTGGAAAATATTTTTAACTTCCAATAAAATAGATTATAGGAAATGAAATATGTTTGGATAAGAGTTGCAGATAAAGGCTATCTAACGGCTGGAAATTAAAAAAAGTTTATTTTCGTAGCCCTTTCCATTTCTTCTTCAAAAATTGCCTGCCCACACATGATCTGATGGGAAAAGTGTCAACTCAGAATCAGAAGACCTGGATTTCAGGACAGATTGCTGTGTACTAGCTTTGTGACCATAGGCTCATTCCTTAACTCCCCTAAATCTCCAAGCTCTTACACACGACATCAGTCGGTTGGAGGAGGTGATCTCCGAAGCTCACGCAAACTTCCCCATATGATAATACTAATAGGTGCCCTTTGAATCAGTAATTCTAACAGTTTTATCTTTCTCAGTATTTTTATTAGAGGTAATGATGTATTAAAACAAGCTGAGATATCTGTAGTATCATCTTTTTTTGATGGTGGTGGTGTTTTTGCCTGCTGTTTGAAAGGCATTATAAGCTCTCCAGTAATGTAAGCCATGGAAGTGGGAAGATAGGGTGTGGGTGGAGAAGTTAAAGGACGGATAATCAACTACCTAATAATTAAGAAATGACCGTATTGCATTTTAGACTTCAGTAAAGAAATAGGTTCATTTCTAAGTAAATGTATTTTGCTATTATTTTCTTTAATCTTCTTTTATGCACTAAATTATTGTCCTTGCAGAAACATCTCAAAAATTGAATTCTGGATTTACATAATTTCATAATGCATAATATAAAATGTAGTTGTTGTTCATGAAATAGAGATTTGTGCTGCTGCAGGAGGACAGTATCAGATTTTCAACATATTTGCATGGCACTATTACAAAATGCTTCTTCATATAAAGCTGGAGGCAGAATCGTTTTAGTTATTAATTCAGTTAAGAACCACTATATATCAGGTTTTTTATAAGCTTGTAGTTGTGTTGGCTATATTTATTGCTTTTATATATTTCTGGTGTTGGCTAAAATTTCAGAAAAAATTTTATCTTTTTTACAAACAGTTCTTTTAGGGTATATATTGTATTTTAAAATGTTACTAGAATACATATTTTGTAAAAACCACACAGAAACATATAACACCTGGAAGTCAAAGCAAATGTTTTTCCTCATTGCAATAATTAAATTTTGGAGGCTATGTTAATTTCCTATACATTTAAAACCTTCTGTGAACTGCCATTTATTATTTAATAGGTACTAGGATTGAGGGCTAATAAGCTCTGTAGAGAAAATCCTATGGTTTCCCCCACCTCAATGTTTTATAAATCCTCATCAGATATTCCATGAAAAGATAAAGTTGTTAAAATATTTTTTAAATGTGGGAAGTAGGGAAAGAAAAGATAGCATGAGATTTAGTTTTTGAATACCAAATAGCCTTAGTGAAAAACTGGAATTATCTTCTGGAGGGCAGGCCACTTGCAGAACTGGCTTCCCTCGCTAGGTGAGTGTCCTAGGAACCCATCTGTATCAGTGTACCAGCTGGTGTTGTTGCAAGAGGCTGCGTTTGGCTTCAGTGAATTTTTTTAAGGATTCTTTCAACACATTTGCCCATTTCATGATGGGTGATTTATGAGCACACCTGCCCATACCTTGCTGAGTGTTCAGCAGTCTTTGACCCAAAACAGCATGATCCCCATGCCCCACACACCCTATTCGCCAGATCTTGCACTGAGTGACTTTTCATTTTTTTTGTTTCCCTGGATGAAAAAGTTCTTAAAGAGAAACATTTTGCCCATGTGGAAGAAGTGAAACAAAAAATGGCAGAAGCACTAAAAGGCTTTTTAATTTTTAAACATTGATGAGTTTAAAAATTGTTTTGAGCAGTGGAAAAAATGTCTTGATAGATGTATTGCATGAAGTGGAGACTACTTTGAAGGTGACTGAAGTTTAAACACAAAAGAACAAAAATACACATTTTAATAAATTCTGGGTTTTTTTAAATCTCCCCTCTGGTATATCCAGGGCAATTCATTACAGTTTTTATTTAAAGTAGGACATTTGAAATGAAAAAAAAAATTAGAAAAAGATATTACTTAAATTATGGAACAAAGAAATTAAGAGCTATTGCACTGAGTGACTTTTTGAGGAATTTTTTGAGGGGCTTTAGGGACTGACACAAGAAAAAACTATACTTTCAACCTTCTGCACATGATATGTGTGTGCGTGTGGGTAGTTTACCCACTTCCTATAAAACTGCACCTCTTAAACCCCTTTCAGGCCATGGTGCTCTTTGAGGAGCTGATAACAGCTCTATGTATTCCTCTATGTGCATATATACCCATGTATAGATAAGTCACATGTGCCTATTACATCACATTTGCAAACATGCTCACAGTGATATACAAAATGCTATTCTAAATAATAATATATCGGAGTGTTTATAAATTCTCCCTATACATTTATTATGTGTATATCATGTATCACGAATCTTCTCATTTAATTCTCACAATACACTTGTACTAGTCAGGGTACTTAGAGAAACTTAACCAGTAGGATAGACAGATATAGATATAGATCTTTAAAAATGTTTGTGAGAAGTAACTGGCTCACATGGTTTTGGAAGCTGAGAATTCCCACAATCTCTCATTTGCAAGCCAGAGAGACCCAGGAAGGCCGATGGCGTAAATTCCAGAACAAGGGCAAGAGACGACCAGTGTTCCAGCTGAGTAGTCACGCAAAGAAGGAATTTTTTTTCCCACCATTTTGTTCTATTCAGGCCCTCAATTGATTGTATGGTACGCGTGAGCATTGGTGAGGGCACTCTGGTTTACTCAACCTATTGATTTAAATGCTAATTTCGTCTGGAAATACCCTCACAGACACACCCAGATATAGTTTAATCAAATACCTGAATACCCTATGATAGTTGATTGTTTTGGCTGGTCTAATAAGCAATTCGACAGGAGACAGATTAGGAAGAGAAAATAACCAAATTTAATACATACATATGTATGAGAACCTCACATATATGAGAGAGTCCTAATTTAGATTGAACGGCCAAAGTAACAGATTTAATTTAAAATTCTCACTGAATCCAAACCGAAGTTTCAGAAATGTAGTGGATCTTTTAAAGTACAGCATGCTTACTCTTCGCACACTGTACAAGACAGTGACGATATGCATATTTTATGAAATACCTAAGAAGCTTATAAAATGAATGTGCTGGTGGGAATGTACAAATCTGAGGAAAACTCTTTTAAAACATTGATGTTTGGTTAGATGGTTTTGAGAATGGTATTACTAGTGACTAAGCATTAGATTTATTTAATGTCCTACTTTGTTACATTCTTAAAATATTCATTTTATTCTTTATATATTTTCTCCCAAAAGATATTCTAGTGTGATATGTTGTTTTTTTATAATTAAAAACATCTCAGAAGATTATATTTTTAGTTAAATGACTCTTTAGAACTCTATTACTTCTTTAGCAAGACAAGTTGCCTCTCATAAAGCTGCTCCCAAGGAAGGTTCTGAGTCCCTGTGATCTACAGCAATACAATTATAAATCGTAGCTTTCGTGCAAAATCTATGCTTGTAGTGACCAAGCTATCTTGTAGTAACTTTTTGGTTTAGTGTACAAACACCATAATGATCTAATAGAACTCATGGGTCTCCAAGGATTACTTGACTTTTTTCTTGAAAGTAGTTCAAATCAAAAACAGATGCTGGCTGTATTTCATTTAGGGCACTGAAGTTGACGTTTCAGTTGGGTGCTTGCCACTGTGGAAGGCCGTATTACAAGGGAATTTTGAATTTACAAGTGCTGATGTGCTGCAAGCTTGTTGCAAAAGCGAGACAATTTTGTAGATAGAAGTGCTTTGTGCTTTCTGCTTTCATATTGTGGAGGAGGGCCAGTTCTTCATTTTATATGTTTTCCTTCATTGCTTTCTTTTCCTCTTCATTATCACCCTCTGTATCCTTTATTATTTGCTCAGAATTTTCTCTTCTTTGTTACTCCTTCCCCTGATTTTGTTCAAACCCCAACAGTACCTCATTGTGCAACCTTCAGCAAGTTATTCAGCTTTTCTCAGTTGGTTTCCACTTTGAAATAAAAGGAAGCTATATAAAGAGTAACTACGTCAGTGTGTTGTGAGTAAAATAAAAACAAGGTCATTGCAGGTAAAATATTTATTTACACAGAGAGTTGAATCTTAGTATACTAAACACATGCATGTACACACACAAGCTGATAAATATTATTTTCTAAGCTATTCCTAAAAAAATGTGTAAAATGTAGCTTTTATTATATTTGCCAGGAAGAGCCACAGTGAATTTACCCTGTAAGGATGCTTAGTTATTGTAGCTGCCTAGGATTAGAGAAAATTTAAAATGCACTCCCCCTTGGCTAAGATGTCAAAATTTAACAGATAGCTAAAATATGGGGAGGGCAATTTCTAGAATCAGAAAGCTATTGAGGGAGTAATGGGTACCTGAGGACTATTTTTGCTACTTCAAAAAACACAGGATAAATTAATACATATTTTATCTTAAATAGGAAAGCTAATTAATTATTACTTACTGAATAACTTTTGATAAAAATATGTTTAAAAGCCAGTGTTCCATAGGCTGGTGAGTGTAGACGTGGTCTTAGTTTGGCCACCCGGGCTACAGAGGACGTCTGATGTTTCACAGTGGCTTCCCACTTGACCAGGTAGCAGAAAGACTGTAATTGCTTTAAAAATATGTATGAAATTCATAATTTAAATAGTCTTGTAATTAACTTATTTTACTCCCAAAAGGGCAAATAAAATATTTTAGTTTAAGTTAATTAATTTATAATGTGTACAAAGTTTGCTCTAGACTAATAAAATAATATCCTAGTTTATACTGTAGTAACATAGCATTGAGGGAAGACCTTTTTTGGTGTCAACTATTTGCCAGGCACTATTAGAATATTTATATATATAACCTTTCATCTGTACAGTGGGCACGCCATTAATTATTTTACCCATTTTGAAAAGGAAGCACTTCACATTTGGATTGGTTACAGAAAGCAACACACCTCAAAAGTACAGAAAATGCTCTTCACCCTCCCTTCCAGAAAGCACCTTCTCATAGCCACAAAACAGGGTGCTCATCTTATATGTTCATATAGCATTCTGTTATACTATCACTAGACTGACCTATTTTTTTAATACACTGTTTTTCAGAGCAGCTTTAGGTTCACAGCAAAGTTGAGAAAAAGATAGAGATTTCCCATATACTCTCTCCCCCTACACAGGCATAGCCTCCTGCACTGTCAAAGTCTCTTAACGGGGCAGTACATTGATCACAATTGATGAACCTGCATTGATAGATCGTTATTCTATAAAAGCCCATAGTTTACATCAGGGTTCACTTTTAGTGTCGTACATTCTATGGGTTGTGACAAATGCATAATGATGATGTGCACCCTCCAGTACACTTTCACACAGAGCAGTTTCACTTCGCGGGAAGTCCCCTATGCTCCAACTATTCACCCCTCGCTCCCCGCAAACCACTGGCAATCCCCAACCCTTTATTGACTCCATAGTTTGCCTTTTCCAGAATATTATGTAGAAGGTAGCTTTTCCCAATTGGTTCTTTTCATTTAGTAATATACACTTAAGGCTCTTTCATGTCTTTTCATGGTTTGATAGCTCATTTCTTTTTTAGCACTGAATAGTATCCCACTGTCTGGATGTCCCACTGTTTATCATTTGCCTATTGAAAGACGTCTTGGTTGCTTCCAGTGACTTCTGTTTTAGCTGCCTGATCATGTATGCTTTTTCCTAGAGTATATTATATGTCTTTAAAGCCAGGCATGTGTTTTACTCTCTTGCTATTCCCAGGGTGTGTCATGGTAGCCTGCTTATGGTAAAGGCTCAATAGACATAACCTAGAATGCCCCAGTGTTTGCCAGCCTTTGAGGATATACGAGTTAACACTGGAAACAAAAGCCCACATTTTGGTGCTGTTTCCCACACTGGATCTATTTAGGAATCCCTTCTGTGTGTGCTAGAGCAGCCACTTTGTGATGCTCTGACTTCCTGCCCAGTGTTGAGGGCCTCCAAGTCATACGAGGACAGTGATCATCACTGCTTCTGGGGCCACTGATGACCAGCAGAGGCTCTGTTCCTATTCTGGGTGCTGTAGTTCAGTGCTTCCAAGGCTGCAGAACCGAGAAGGTGATGTTCCAGTGCCTTACTTTGTTTTGCCCAGACTATTGTAGGTTTCTGTTTGGTAGAAGAAAAATTAATTTTATAAGAAAAAAATGGGAAACATATAAATTGTGCTTAATATTTAATTTTATCAAAAATGTGTGGTTGCCCTTGAGTGGTGTGGCTCAGTGTCATCCTGCACACTGAAAGGTCACCAGTTCAATTCCAGGTCAGGGCATATGCCTGGGTTGCGGGCCAGGTCTCTCGTTGGGGGCGTGCAAGAGGCAACTGATTGATGTTTCTCTCTCTCTCTTTCCCCCTCCATTCCCCCTCTCTAAAACACAAATTAATCCAAAAATCTTTTTAAAAATGTGTGGTTGATTGATATGAGACTCAATTTTCATTTTTCTGAATCTTCTGTGGCTGGAGGCAGGGAAAACATACCAATTTGAAAGTTACCAGAAATAATCTTATAGCTGTAAGAGCTGATGTGATATTTATCTGTCGGAAAGTTTTCTTCTTGTCCTAGGAGGTATTAGAACAAGCAAGATATCCATTCCTTATCCTTGGGATGGTACTGACATTAATGAAGTTATCCAAATGTACGTACTTCAGAGGGGAATGTCTTTATATTCTGTTTAATAATGTTAGCAGCCATTCAAGTAGGGATAGGCTGAGAATCTTCACAAAGTTTTTGTGTTTTTGAAATGAATACAAAGAGATTGTTGGTGTTCCCTTTGCATTGAGAAAGAGGTGTTTGGGATTCCTTAGAATGAAGGTAGAGGACCTTTAAGCAAGGGCTTTAAGCAAGGCTAGGATTGTCAGGTATTCATGGACTCACCAGGGAGCCTGGCATTTGCCATAGATTCCCAGAAAAGAACCAGCCATTAAATGACTTGTTTCTGAGTTTCTGCATTCACTAGACATGTCCTATGTACTCTTGATCCTGTTAGATGCTTGATTAAAAGATCTCCTGATATGGCTTGGTATTTTGGTTGGAACTACAGTTTATGGCAGTCCTAATTGGGACTAGGCACTTTTATCTCCCCCAACCTTTCTTTTAGGTGACAATACGCAAACCTCCCCTTCATGGGTCCCCCTTCCATCATGCAAATCAGCTCATATATAGTCATACTTAGGAGACAGGTGATACAAGCAGACTCCAAATCCCAATTTAAAATTTTCCTGAATACCTCACTGTCATTTAATGGTATCAAATCAACACACAAACCCAGGTATATCTGACCCTAAAGATTATGCTGTTTTATTTTAACAAAATACCTTTGCGTTAACTTAAAAATTTGTTATTGAGCCCATATCATGTGATGTTATTAACTCTATCACATGATGCGCTGAGTCCTTGAAAGCCCTCTCCATAGGAACAGAAATGACTGAAGAAAGGAAAAGCCCTCCCTTCTGGCCCAGCCAGAACATTTATCTGTAATGTCTCCTGGCTAATGACCGCAGATGTTGCCTGTAGGGTCTGTCACGGCTTGCAGTTGCCACCTGGCTTTGCGTTCTGAATGCTGTAGCTCACAAAGAGCCACTGGTGAGCACTCCTCTTTGTGGCTTGCCTGCCTCGGGCATTTCCTGGTTATTGATTTTGAGGTTTGCTTCTTCATAGTATGTTGTCCAATGTCTATAAATTGAGTCTGAATAAAAACCACTTTTTTTTTGAGAACTTTTTTCACCCACCATCCCAACTGGCAGAAGAGTGGGTTGGGGGCTGCTGTGAGCCTGTTTGTGTTACCTCCTCTGTTTGAAGACCTAGCTGACTTGGTTCAAATTTCCCAACCTGCTCTTTCAGGTGTGGGTGGGTAGGAAAACTTAATTTGTAATCGCATTCTACAAAGTAGATAGGCTTTTCTTATTAACATGCTCTACCGTTAGGGGTGGGTTTTAAATGAACAGTGATTTATATACCCTGTTTTACCTTTGGGCTAAACAATGTTTTGAGTGAGCCATGAACTCTGAGTGTAGAATTTTTCCCCTTTCTCCTGCCAGATTTCTTCATAAACCTTCATGTTGAAATTCCTTGGAGGGCTGAAGTATTCTATCACGTTTTATATATAATGAAAAGAACAACCAACAAACCGGAATAAAATTTGGGTGCTGGTTTCAAGCGAGACTCTGGGACGAAAAAATCACATGCTCTTTTGTCGTCAGTTTCTCATCAACAAAATACAATCAGGTGTACATGTATGGCCTCCCTTCAGAGATTTCCTGAGATAAAATCATATAAGGGAGGCCTATGCAAAACGCAAGCCATATGAAATGTATGCTGTTAGTGCATGGTTAGCAAACATTTTAATATCCTTTTGTTTGTATCGTACATGATAATTTCCCAAATGCTTTTGCATTTATTTTCTCATGTAATTGAGAAAAATATGTCAGATTTTACTATTCCCATTCTACAGAAGAGGAAAAATAGCTGTAAGAGCTAGAATGCTATGTCATAGTTGAAGATTCTTTTCAATAATGTGTATTAAGCACTTCACAGTATATATTTATCATTCCAAAATGTATGGTGTTAAATGTATTTGAAACAAGCAAAACTTTTATGTTAATAAGCTTGTGCTAATATATTTTAAAATATAGCTGTCTTTCAATGCAGTCCTTTATTTCTGAAAATTGACTTGTGAATCAATTCTGTGCATGCATTTTTAATTTATTTACTTTAAAAAATTGGTGCTGCCCAACTAGCCGTTAGGATTTCCCAGATACTTTTTCTATTCTCCATTTCTACAGCTGAGAGACTTTATTTTACCATTTCATGTTGAGTAAAGTATGTGAAATGTATTCTTCCCTTTATAAATTTTGTAGAAGCAATATGCTTATGTTTAGTTTTAGGGGGGGTGAAAGAAAAAGATATGCGTAATATCCATATTTGAAATGATTTTTATGATAGTATATCTTAATACATATCTGAGTTACTTAAAGTATTAAAATATATTTGCACACACACAGTTGTGGAACCTTTATGTAAGCAATAATATTAAGATGCCAAATAACTTATAAACATGTAATCAGCTTTTAATTATTTTTGGTTCCTTTGGTTGGGACTGGTTCAAGGTATATCACAAGTTTTTCAAATTAATCCATTATTGACTTAGTTTGGTAGAGTGATTTTTATGTCCCTAAATCATTTCGATGAAAGACATTGTGCTTGGCTAAAGATCGTGTAATATATTAACTGATAAATGGAAAATTTTCTTCTAAGAAATCTGGGGAGATTATGAAGTTTGCCTTTGATTATTTATGGGAAGTCTTGTACTTTATTTGTAAATCAAATGGATAGCTTATCTTTTTTTCTTATTCATGTGAGAAAGGTATGATAGTAAAAATCTTCAATATAGAATGAGAACAAACATATAGCCATCATGAGAAATGTTTATCATCCCTGAAACTGCAGAATTTATTTTAAGATTCTGGAATTCTTGCAAGTAATTTCACATATCCTGACAACATTGGAAATGGCTTCTTAGGAGAGGAATGCCTTGCTAGATAGGGTGGTATTTAAGATATTCTAAATAATTACTGTGTTCTATCCAGAGAACAGTTGTTACTAACAGACTTGAAATTCTCCCCTTTTTGATATAATTAATTGTGTCTTTTCAGGGCCAAATGCCCTCTCTGCTTTATGAAGAATTTTTAAAAACCAGACAGTTCAGTCATTTCAGTCATAAAATGTCTCCATGTGTTTTTGTACTCATGATCTCAAATACGAATTGTGTAGATATGAGAAAGCTGTTGGTTATAAAGCTATTCTGTTATGTTGTCATTTTAAAAGAGGCTATTTATCCGAAGCCAAGAGTGAAATTATAGCAGGTGCAGTTTCGGGACTCCACAATTATCCCAGATTACCCTTTCAATAAATTGCTGACAGCCTTGCAAAAACAGTCTTACGCTGCTGACATTTGGAAGCAGACAGACATTGGAAAATGTACTGTCTTAACAGCAGTGGTTTGGGCCTCTGGAAATCTCTACATTGTTAATGGAAAAATATTGTTTTTCTGATTTCATAAGTATTCAGCCAGCACCTTCTAGAACTTTATATTCCTTATTAGAGAACAAAGGCTGGTACAGTGATGCCGAAGTAGTCACGGCTGAAATTAGCACGACTTCTTTCCACAGGAGGGCACGCGAGGCAGGAGGAAGACAGCATGCTCCTGCATGTTTGTAAAAACTGCTGTCCTAAGAAAATGCGTGCGGCAGAAGGAGTTAGAAGGCCCTGTAATTCCATTCTATAAACAAAACAAGAAGGTAGTTATATGTGAACATTCACTACCAGTTATGTCTGCAACATTAGGCAAATTACTTGCATATTTTTCTTCTCATTAGAGCTGTCTCCACACACACACACACACACACACACACACACACAAGATTTAGTTCAATACTTCCTTGGATGCAAAAAAAAAATAAGTAAATTAAAAGCTCTTTGGTATCTGACATCTTCAGGGACAGCATTATTTTACGTATAGTATATGGCCATAAGAAATATAAACAATACAGTAACAAAAAGTAGACAGATGAAGAGTTTTGTCAAATCAAATATTTAACCTTGTTAGAGCCTTGCGTCCCATCCTAAACAAGAACTGTTTAAATTTAAGTACTTGCAAAGAAAAGAAAAGACAAGTGTACAAATAGTTTTAATAAAACCAAATCAACTTCCTTTTTTTTTTTTGTATATACCTGTAATGTTTGTTAAATACTTACCCCGGGCCAAGAACTGTGCTTTCCATATATTAACTTATTTAATCTTCACAACACTGTATGATGTACACTGTTATTAATCTAATTTTACAGATCAAACTGATTTGTGCAAATCACACAGCAAGTAAGTGACAGAGCTTGGACTTGTATTCAGGCACCTTGACTCCCGAGCCCTCACTCTGGATGCTGGGGCTATGTTGCTTCTCATTCTGTGCTAGTAAAACTTTGCTACTCAAAGTGAGGTCCTTGGACCAGCAGCATTAGTATCACTTGGGTACTTGTTAGCACATAAATCAAAGGCCCTGCTCCAAACCAGTAGATTCAGAGTCACCAGTTGATTCTTATATGCATTTGTGCTTGCAAAGCACTGACCTAAGACCCTTACTAATTACAGAAAATAATCTGTTTTAGGAAAAGAAATCAGTGTTCTACCCCAATTAAATTGCCTCCTGATTTCTTCTCTAGGCTTTGAATGTGTTGAAAAGAATTAAAGTGTGTAAGTAAGCTACTGTCTTTATTCTTGCTGCTCATGGTCCAAGATATAAGCCTGAGCGTAAAAGTATATGTGCCCATTCCTTTTTTCCTGAGGCCAGTGGTTCTAAACATGTGAAGCCTGGACCAGCGCCATCCAGCAGCATCAGCTGGAAATTGTTAGCTATGTAAATTTTTGAGCCCTTGTCAATGTCTTTTAGGGGTGGGGCCCAGCAATCTGTGTTTTAAAAGTCCTCTAGCTGAGAGCGTGTTCCCTAAAGTTAGAGAATCGCTGCTTTAGTTCTTCCGAAATGACACGCGGCTTGAGTGACATTACAAATTCTACTTCCCTGGAAAGCTTGTCTTACAAGGTACCTTTTCTTTATTTTGCAGATGAGGTAGTTTATGAGTGCACAGAAAAACCTGTGTTGTGAACTTTAGTTTCATTAAAAGCAAGACACGGTCCTAGAAACAGGAACGTAGCTTCTAGCAAAAGGATGAGGCAACTGATGAACAATCTTTTCCAAAGTGGCTAATTCTTTGGAAAGGGCTGGCTCTGGTGTTTGCCCCTTGTCATCTTGGCTAACTCTTTCTCTGTCCTTTTTGACATCTTATTATATTTGGTTGCTACTTTTAACACTCTGGGAAAGGCCTCCCTGTGCTAAGATGTCTGATGTGTTTCCCCCACACCCCACAACTCCACGTGAGGCGGCCATTGGACAGGCTTTCTGGCTCCTCCATTTCCATGGCACTTAGTCCTTTGCCTGCCCCGCAACCTCTTAGTTGAGGCCTCATAAAGATAAAACGCGCACTGTGCAGGCAAGATGGCATCCTTCAGCTCTTCTTTCTCTCCCTGACTTGTAATGCCATGAGTCTGATATGGAGGTGAGCCGCTTTCTTGAAAATTACCCGTGGTACACCTTTTCCCCCATGGTACACCTTTTCCCCCATGGTACATCTTCTCCCCCATGGTACTTCAGTGCAGCCTCTGTCAAGGGGGATGCCCATCTGATTTTCAGCATCAGCTGATGTGTGTTCTGGTGTTTCCTAGCTGGAAGAACAGGTTGGTTGTCTTTTTAACAATAGAAGTTAAAAGGAAAACAACAACAACTTACAACTGTGAAGAAGAATGAATAGTTTTATCTTGGGACATTTCTGGAGAAACTAGAAGAGGTCGTTGTGAGTTTTTTTAAAATTAGTACCAGTGTATTTTACATCTGGCATAAGCCTGAAAATGATGGTCACTTTGCTAGTTATGAGAACAGCCTGTTTGAACTGTGACTGTACCCCAGAGCTTATAATAGGTTATGGGGGGATGTCTGTCTTTTGTATTTGCAGTGAGGCACCCTTCTACCATATGCTTTCTTCAGGCATTTACCTAATAATATGATTACAGTATTAAACTTCCTTCCCTGATGAAATATATAATGATTTCCTAAGTCTGGATCTGTCTGCATAGTTTCATTAGCGTCAGTTAGACTATCATTAATGTAGCTTTAAAAATAGTCATAGCTATTGGAATTAAAAATTATTTTTTTATCTCATCTTCCTTTTTACTATTGAAAAGACAAGTATGGTAATGATGGGAAAAGGCTAACTTGTGTTAGGAGAACAATTAGTATGAAGACCATAATCAATGAAAATAAATGCCCTTCACATTTTATAGAATCCAGGTTGCTCACTGGGATTGTAAGCCTTTCTTCCTTATTAAGCCGTAAAATTGAAATTTGATTTATTTTTATATAAAAACATTTGGAATAATATTAAATCCTCATTAGAAATAACTTTAATCTTCTTCTTTTTCTTTATTAATGCCCCAAGAAAGCAACTGTTGACAATCGGTAAGTGGTAAACTAGTTCATGAAATGGGAGGGGAAGAAGAGCGGTGTTTTTGAGGACAAACTCTGGTGTTTAGTTCCCAGGTTTTCCCTTTGCATAAATCTCTCTCCACTCCCACCAGGATATATTTTTATTCCTCTTTATCACCATTTCCTGTTTGGAAAAATGAGGAAGGGAAAAAAAAAACCTTTCATTAAAAACACTGGGAAGGGAAACATTAAGAACCAGTGAAAAAAAACAATAAAAGGGTGAAATTTAAATTCTACAACACCTTTTTAGCTTCCTACTTAAATGCAAATTTAAAAAGAATTAATTGTTTTAATTTAAAAAAATTTTCAGTTACGGTTGATATACAATATTAGTTTCAGGTGCACAACATAATGATTAGACATTTTAGAATACAACTTAGATATATGTCTATCGTATTGATTTACAGTAATGATTCAAATTTCTGTTTAGCTGTACTAGGAAGAAATAAGACATAAAGAATATTAAAGTAGGCAAATTCTTCTGAATATTTCCCAACTCAGCACTCAGTATTTTAGAGTATACAGTGAAGTGAGTTATATCACAGCCAATGACATTGCCAGCCTGATGCCATGTTCAAGACATGTTTGTACGTGAACGGACATAATGCACTCATGCCATATTTAAATACTCAAAGCTAGATTAATGAGGATGTACCACTTTAAGAAAGCACACATTGCTACGTTAGTCAGTGACTGGGGAGACATCTCATACAGCCAATATAGATAAATAGAACCATAGTTATCTTAGATGATAACTCTGTTTTATCTATACAATGTAATAATGTGTCTGTAGCCAGTTGTAGCACATAGGTCATGGAGCCCATGCTGTGCCGTCTCCATTCCTCATGGTTTGCTACCTCCTTACAACAGTTGGTATTAGTAATACCTAAGAAAACGGATGTGAAATCCCTAGAAGTCCCTACCTGATGATATTGTCAGGATATCTGGGGTAATTGTTAAGAGACCTGGAGTATCATCAGAATGAAGTAAACAGTATCAGTGAAGTCAAAGAAAGTGGAGAGATTGTTGCTATTTCATTAATTTTGGCAAAGATCTAAAGTCATGGCTAGATTCTACAAAATTTGGCAGTATGACCATCTGGGTGGTGGATAAATTTTGGCAGGAAGGACATGATCTCTGTTTGGATATGTTGTTTCTGAACTGAGTGGCGCAGGGTAAAGGTACCTTCCATGTGTGTTAGGAGCTTATGGCCTTGAGCTGAATAAAAAGTATCTATTCTGGGGACAGAACTGAATGAAAGGAAGAAGTAGGATTTTTAAAAAAAAATTTGATGTTTTGAAGAAAGGGTTAGCTAAGTTTATTAACATTAGGAATTTGACCAGTATGTCCTTTCTTCATTCGGACAAATTTGCCTCCTCCAGGCCTCACTGTGAGCAGTTTCTCCTCAGGGAGCTCCAGCCCTCAGGTCTGGATCAGATACCCCTGACAGCGGCTCCCCACACGCCTGGTGAACTGGCCCGGTGAGCCTGGAACTTGGCTGGTTCTGCTTGGTGTTCTCTTCACCCCTGAAACATTGTAAGCTCCTACAGCACAGGAACTGTATGTATATTGTTTGCTAGTATATCTACAGTACTTGGCATCTAGTATATACTAAATATTTATATAATACTTATGGAAAAAAATAACATCACATTGAGGCTTCACTTATGACTTTAGTACTTCCCCCCTCCTGCCCCATATGTATTAGTACTTCCTAATGATTCTACTTAGTGTTAGAAATAACTTTTCAGAATTAGATCAAGTCAACTAGACTGCTTAAGATTTCTAGAAACATCTAAGTTGTTATAGGCAGTTTATCTTTGCAATAATCTAGTTTGTATAAAGGTCATGCATTTCAAATTTACAGTTTGGAAAATGTAAATCTTAAATGAGTACCATATAATCTATGAATTTTTGGTCATTGGGGTTAAAATTACATGATATATGAATTGAAAAGGCCCTGGTTGGACCTTTGGAAGAAGACCTCTGTAGCTGTCAGCATCTGGCTAATAATCTTTATAAAATCAATTAATCTTCCTGGGTCTTATTTTTTTTCTTACTGCTAAAATGGAATTATAACTTTTTAAAAATCTGAGTATTGTTTCAAACATTTAGAACCATATGCGTGAAGGCCCTCAGAAAACCAAAAAAATCTATTCAAATGGCTTAAAAGTTTCAGAGTTTAGTCTCCTTTCTACATTATGCACAGGGGAGTTAAAGCCCAGTGATCATGCCAGAAGTAGCTATTTGTAAGACAACCAGGACTCCTGGGACTCCAGAGACCAGACTCACTCAAACTTAAGCAAAAATGCAACTTGATCACATACTGAGAAAGGTGGGAAGGACGATGGGGGAGATGGAGGAATGGGCCAGTGGGTTTGAATCCCCAGGCGCGGTCGTTCCCTGAGCTAGAGATGCAGCTGACAGGCTCGAGAGTTTAGAAGTTACTCTGCTACAGGCATGCACACTACTCTTCACCTCCTTTTAGTAAATGTACATCCTCAAACGATGCCAGCAAATAACAGGCTATGCTTGGTCCACCATCACTTGCTGAGGAGTTAGCCCAATCACACTGACTAGGGCAAGTCGCTAGGGGGTTAGATTGCACTTTGAATATTGCAGTTGGTGTCACTGTGTGAAAATGATGCTGAGTGCAAGAAAAGGGAGTATGTTTAATGTTTTTAAGCAGAGGAACTTCTAGAAATTCAGTTTCTTTGTTCCTCCTGAAGAAATCATGATACAGGTGTAAAATATAGATGATACTGCTTCTTTCAACGGTGACAGTATTAGAACTATCAGTTTTCGTTTGCATAATTGCACAACCAACCTCTGCATCCAGGTCAATTAAAGCTTATCTTCTAATCATTGTCAAATAACCGGTTTTCTTTGCAACACTATGCATCTTCGAAATGAGAAAAATCACGAGATGGAAAAGGGCATTCTCATAATATGCCAAAAGTAGACGATTTTAAAATGTGAAACAGCTGAGCTCACTTGACATTTCTTGATGTCTACTTCATCTGCCAGGGGAGGGGGCAGAGAGCTCCCTTTCCTGGTGATTTTTTTTCCCTGAGTATTCTGCCAAACTTAGAGGATTACAATATCATTTACTAAAGAAGAGATGGGTCAGAAAGGAATATTTCTATTTCAAAGACTACTGGTGCCTAGAAAATAAATGTGAAGAGGTATTGCATCTGTGTTCTTTTAACCAGCTGTGTTATGTACTTTCTTAATGGGACCTAGACAGAGGCATTGATTTTCCTATTTATCTGAGGACTTGTAAGGGTTCATAAATTATGGCTGATGAGTGTAGCTTTAAGATAGCAATGTAGATGTATTCCTCTAAAGCTAAGGTGATGTAGGTGTACTCAGTGAAAACGGAAACCTCTGAAGCTCACCCACAGTGAGCTCTTCAGGGGAGACACAGCAGGGGGCTAATAGACACACAATTTCAATGCTTCATTTTTTCCCCTCAAGAAAGAGGATTAATTAAGAATATATCAAATATATGGCTTCTGGCATAGACGCACTGTTTGCGAAAAGAGAAACAAACAGTGTGATATAAGAACTGACAAGAAAAAGGAAAACCCCACCTTTGAGAGACTAACTTTTAGTAAGATTTCTGAGTTGAAGTCACATAGTTCGACTTGTAAGGAGAAGTAGCTAGTGTGACTTTTTAAGTGTTTACTTGAATTTCAGCACATTGGTAAGCATATGTTTTCAACATCTTGGGGTTGTGCTTAGGATGCCCCTACCCAATGGACAAAAGGACTTGAAGATGTAATACCATTTCCTTAATGAGATTCGAGAATTAAACTCTGTTGTTATGCACAGATGTGCAATGACACTTATCAAAACATGTGCTGGTGTTTTTGAATCAGGCGCACTGTTCAAAATGTGACAACCTTCAGGAACTTGTGTCACCATAAGGGTGCTGCCAGCAAAAACATCTCAGTAACTTGCCAGAGAGTGAATTCCCAAATGTGCCGCGTCTGTAGCCTCAGTGATGTGATGTGTACCCTTTACATATAGAAGAGTCCTTTGAAAATGAACCTCATTCAAGTGGGATGGCCGCCCAGCCTGTTTCCTTCTCTAAATAATCACAAACCATCTGGTTAATAATTTTCAATTCTAGAATTTTTCTGGGCTTTCACATCAATTATATAAGGTCTGTTAATAATAGAATTAAGAACTATCCAGAAATGAAGAGTCAGGAGACGTTTATACCTAAAGGTGGTAGGCAGAACTGTGTGAGTTATTTATTCAGCAAACATGTATCGGTTTTTTACTGTGTGCTAGTAATTAGGGACACACTGCACTGGGAATAAAAAGTTAACAAGACACATTTCTTGCTCTCAAAGAGCTCTGTGCTGCTGTAGCCAGCTTTCTTTTCTTTGTTACCATATGAACACACTGTCAGTATTTACCTAATTTCCCTCTTAACTTTGAAGCCTGCCTAAACCTGTATATAATTTAAAAGGAAATGTTGCTTTTTATTCTGAGGTAATGAGACAAGGTCATGACTGCTCTAAACTGTTTTTTCTTTTTTAAGTCTCCCAGAATTCATTATTAGTGCCCTACAGGTTAGTGTTTGTTTCTTCTCTGTTTCCTCCATATTTCTAAAATAGTAACATCATTAAAGGACATCTGTGACCGAACAGCGTTTTAGGTACCAGGTATCATGCTGAGTGTGTACCATAAGTTACCTCATTTATATCTGAGAACAATTTCATGAGACATACGCCATTATCTCATTACCTGAAGTCAACTAATGAAAGCTTAAATTACTCGCCCAAGGCCACACAGCTGCTGTGCGGTACGGGGAAGATACTTATACAGGCCAGGCTCCAGATTATTGGCTTCCGCGCTGTAGCGTGCTGTGTTGGGCCTTTGTGCTTCTCAGTCTTTAAATTTGCACATAAAGCATTGACTGAGACAGTTCCCTTCATGACAGTCAACAAATGACATCACTGTTTTCTAGACATCCGACTGGTATAGGGTCTGTTACTAAATTGCCATTCTTTCATACAAAGCCCCATACAGGAGGATGTTACCTCAAAATAACTAGCATACTTGTTACCTCAAATAACTATCAACATAACTAGATCAGTTATGGAGATCTAGGACCCACTCCTCTGTGCACTGACCCTTTAGCTACTGTAAAAGTCTTATGGTTCAACTGCTACTCTGGGGTGGCCCAACTGAATTTTTATCTGATTCAGAAATGCTCTCTCTACCATTTCTACCAGGCGGCCTACTGGAGCCCTAGCTGTGATGGGAAGCTTCTTAGTACAAGATCAAGTCATTGCTGCATTCCTCTTGTCTTTACAAGGAGCCTTAATCAGCTATTCTGTGAATTCTATATACTGGCTTTGTTCTGCCCATGACAAGTCAAAAGGAATTGCCTCTTAATCCACCAGAAACATTATGTGGTAGACTGATTCAGATTTAGCTCCAGATGGAATAATTGAGGCTGTTATCATAAAATGGAATAATTAAAGAAAGAAAGTGAGGCTGTAAATAAAGAGGAAACATGAAGGAAGTTTGCTTTCAGCAGCAAGGAGGCACTTGAGAACAAGGTCTGTACCTTGTTTAGTTTTGTATCACAAGTGCTTAGTATACTTCTTGGCTTGTAGTAAGATCTCAATAAATACCTATGGAATGTTTGTAGTAAGTGTCCCCCAACTCTTGATTTCAGGCTGGCCCTTAATTCTTTTATGAACAGCTCCAGCGAATTTATCTGAAGTCTAATAAACCCATCGAATCTTTTAGGAGAGTTAATGAATTTCTCTTTCTCTTACCCAGACTGGGTATAGCCCAGTTTCTTCACCTTTTTATTCAGATTGAAAACATCACAGTAGTCAGAGTGGACTACAGTAGTGATATTACTTAGATACATGAGTCACTCTAAAGCAAGGCACAATGAGAAGACTGTAGAAACCGAGAGAGAGAATTTCTAGGTACAAGAGTAACTCTAAACAAAGGCACGAAGGGGAGATGGGGGGTTGGGCAGAGAGAGAGAGAGAGAGAGAGAGAGAGAGAGAGAGAGAGAGAGAGAGAGAGATCGAGACTCTAGCTGAGGTGAGGAAACTGGAAAGTCTCCAAGGAGAAAATTGCGTTTGAACTGGGCCTTGAGGAGCTACTAGAACTGTCTTAAGTAGAAGGAAATCATTGGAGCAAAGACTTGAAGAATGGATGAATTTGGAAACTGGACATTGGAATCATTGGATGAAATAAAATGTATGTGTAAGAGGCTGTGAAAGGAAGTTTTAAAGGTACTTTGGATTAAATGTGAAGATGGAGAGGTCTTGCTTTATTTATTGGCTGTAGGGAGCCATCGAATGTTTTGTGGCTACAGTAACTGGATTAGCATAGTGCTTCAGGCACATCAATCCCCAGGAGTGATTAGATTAGCTGATCACTTTCTTAACTGTGTTTCTCTGTAAGTAGCTCACAAAGTGATTCTGTGATCTTTATTGTTCTTCATTAGACTGAACCTGTAGCATTTTAGTTTTTATAACTATATTATTATCTGAGGGTCTTTGCCCCTGCCTTCATTCTTGGTCCCTAATTTGTAACTAAGTTACACGGAAGTCCATTTATTTTCTTTCTTCTTCTTCTTCTTCTTTTTTTTTTTGGAACAAAGGCTTTTTGTTAGGCGGTAATTGAGCTCAAACATCAGGTGGTTAATGGAAACCAAGTTTTAATATAAAGGTCTTTCCTTAGCAGATGCTTTTCAGTCAGTAAGCTTGCCTTGGCTTAGACATTTATGTAATTTATAAAGCGACCCTTGCCCCCCATGTAAGTCTGGTTCCCACCTGACAATATACATAGTGGTTTGCCTGTATTTTTTTAATGTTTTATTGAGTATGCTGTTACAGTTGTCCCATCCCCCTCCCCCCCTTTACCCCCTCCACCCTGCACTCCATCCCATCATCCCCACACCTCATAGTCCATGTCCATGGGCTGCACACACCAGGTCTTCAGCTTCTTAGTTTCCCACACTACTCCCAGCCTCCCCCTGGCCACTTTTGTTGTTGTTGTTGTTTTTGTCAACATTTTCCCGCCACTGCTTTTTTTTCTAGATGCTTATCCCCCTGTTCTTTCTGCCCTTTTTTCTAACATACCTGACCTTTGCTTCATGCTTGGGTTGTTTCAGATAACCTGAGGTTGGTTGGTTGATTGGTTTATTTATTGGTTTGTTTGCTTATTTATTTTCTCCTATACCCCTGCCTCCAACCTTCAGCCTCCATTGCCAACTTTTATAAAGCCCGGTGTCTATAAGTTTCTAAATAATTGCACATTGGTTTAACAGCTGTAAGACAGCACAGCATGTTGTGAACAAGGACTGCAGGGAGAAAGACTGGAATACTTAGGGAATTCTCTGCTCCAACAGTTCATTTTGCATCCCTAGAATGTGTTACTAATCAGCACTTAGTTTTGGTGTTTCTGGGACTTGGCCGACAGGTTAGGGAGACATGGTTAAAGTTCTTCATGAGTCAGGCTTACTCCAGCACATCTGAGCCCTCACACATTTATCTCTGCTGCCCTTGGTGACTGTTGTCAGCTGTGCTCAGGGAGGGTCACGTGGCTTGAACTTTCAAAGGTGACTTCTTGAACAGCACTGGGAGTACCCAGCATAAAAATTGGAGCCTGAAGAATGAAACGCAATGCTTCTTGAGCTTTTCCACTGATGGCCACCTAATGGCAGAAGGTGGCTCATGGTAATTGGAGGTTCGGAAGGGGAGAATGCCAGCATGACGTGGCAGCGAGAGCCAGGACAGGGTTGTGAGGAGGACACTGTCTCCAGTGTAAAAATACTTTTGAAGTCTCCCATTACCCTAAAACCTTGGGCAAAATTTGCAGTTTTAAAATTTATGTTTTAAATTTAAGAAAGCTTCCCCATCTCAATTATTAAAGTCAAATTTATATTTCCTTCTCCTACGACTGTTAGTAGGGTGGTGAAATGGGTCAGAACAACAGCGTGAGGGAAGTAGATATTCTTACCCCAGTTGCAGAAGCAAGTTTTAGTAAAGAGAACCTGGAGTCAGAATGAAACCGAATCTTCTCATTATTATATATGTGGCCTGGGCAGCCACTTAGTTGCTCTAATGTTCAGTCTCCATATTGATAGAAAGGGGATAAGAATACCCCATGCGATTAACATAGGTAAAATAGATATAAATTTTGGGATATAACAGAAATAAATTTTTTGTCATATTGTAAATAAATGTTCAGTAATCGTACCCAAGATAATGTCCATTATTATTGTAACTGTATTAAAATATATTATTATCCATTTGCTCTTCCAGTATCTTCAATATTTGAAAGTCAAATTAAATTTTAAAACTATATTTTAATGTTTTAGTATTCTCAAAGTTGTTACTTGGCCTTATCAGTTACACTGTATGAGGTATGAAGCCAAGGAGGATTTAGAGAAACAACTATTTCATTTCTATTGGCTTCATTACAGAGCAGTTCACCACACCACATCCTTTCAAATACATGAATCACAATGCTGATAGTGATTTTTCTACTAAGTTTATAATAATGATTATGCTTATGTGCATTGTCCAAGTTTGTAATCAATCCTCTTCATAGACTATAAATATATCTAAAAAAAAAAACTTTTCTACACAAGGAAGCTTAAAATATAACCCCCATACAACATGAGGCAATTTGCACATTGGAGACATCAGTGTGCACCCAGATGCATTATAAACAAAAAATGGCCTTCTCTAATTATGAAGAGCCTTTGTCTCAGAACATTCTGGCAGTTGGAATTTGGCTTTGGGCTAAGATATGCCTCAATAATGTTGGGAGGCAGTTGCTGGCTTTATGAATCCCCTCATATATATGAGTCATTGCAGATGATTCAAGCATCAAGAAATGCGGTGGAGGTGAGGGGTTAAAATACAGCTCTGGAAATCCTTGAGCATTATGGTCTGAGCTGGAACCCTTTCACTCTGAAGGTGCAGTGGGATGGTCAGCTAATGACACCTATCTTTGTCCTGCCTCCTGCACTAAGCCTTCAAAAGCTTCTAGTCCATTTTGGCAAAGTATGAATCAGCAGAAAGTTTGAAATGAGACTCACCTACTATCTGGAAAACAGGGTCTGACTGGGGAAGAATGTTATTCTGGAGTCCTTGTCAGAAAACTCCACTAATGTTTCACTGCAAGGGAAAGACACTGAGATATAGCTCAAGTTGAAAGCCAGTTCTCTCCTAAGAG
The DNA here is from genome assembly GCA_004026545.1 of Mormoops blainvillei. Lineage (NCBI taxonomy): Eukaryota > Metazoa > Chordata > Mammalia > Chiroptera > Mormoopidae > Mormoops > Mormoops blainvillei. Next base: position 92,240 of record PVJD01001431.1, on the reverse strand, counting down.
ATGATGAAGGTCTTTGGTGATTTGTCCAGTGAAGTAGAAGAGGAGAGGCAGATTTTATTTAGACAAAATGTTTGACACACATACAAAATTTAGTTTAGGAAACATTGCAGTTGATTAGCTCATGCTTTGTGCCGTCCCAGGGAATAAGAGAGGCATGTAAAGAAATGATTATATGTTATGAGTATTGCTATTTTAGAGCAACACTGACCAATAGAAATGTAATGTGGTATATATAATTACAGATTTTGTGGTGATCACATTAAAAAAGCAAAATGAAATAGATGTAGTTAATTTTAATGGTACATTTTTATTTAACTCAATATATCCAAAATATTATCATTTTAACATGTAACTCATGTGAAATTGTTTGTAATGTATTTTATGCTTTTTTCATACTAAGTCTTTCAAATCCTGTGTGTAATTTACATGTACTGCCCGTTTTAATTCTCAGTAGTCTTCATGTGACAACTCTCAATAGTCACATATGGTTAGTGGCCATCATATTAAACAGTGCGTACTTTAAATTATCAATGGCTATAGAAATATAAATAAGCTTATAAGAAGTTTTATCTAAAAAGGTCTGAAAAGGTAAAAAAAAAAAAAGCTTTTAGCTGGACCTTGCAAGTAAGTATGAGAGTCTTATAAGACAGGTGTGTAGAAAGTCATTTAGAGTTAAGAGATTATCGTGACCAAAGGCGTGGCGTAAGCTAAGCTTTAATCTGAGGGTTTGCGGCAAGCTCAGGCCTGGAGAGGAGGCGTGGGAGACCTGAGAAATGCCAACAGTACTGCCTAAGGAACTGAGCTCTGCCTTGGAACACCAGGTATCAGTTTCTTTGTTAAATACTGCTAAGGGTCTTATGGAAAAATAACAAAACAAAACATGAAACACAATTTTGTTATCTAACCAAGTGAATCCAGCTGATCAACATTTTATTTTATTGTGGCAAACTACGTATAACCAACTTTGTTATTCTAACCGTTTTTAGGTGTGCATTTCAGTGGCATTAAGTACATTCACATTGTTGTGCAGCTGTGATCACTATCCCTCTGAAGAAATTTTTCATTATCCCATCAAAGCAATAATTCTCCAGTCCTTGGGAACTACAGTTTTACTTTAAATCTCTATGAATTTGACTATTTCAGGTACCTCATATCAAAGTACTCATGAAATACTTGTCCTTTTGTGTCTGGCCAATTTCAAGTGGTATAACATTTTCGGTGTTTATCCATCATGTAGCACATAGCTGATTTTCATCCCTTTTAAAGGCTGATTAATATTCCATTTTTATATAGATCATATTTCATTTATCCCTTTATTCTTCTAAGGACATTTGAGCTGTTTTGACCTGAATCATGTTTCTGTGAACATTAGAATATAATAGCTGCTTGTGTCCCTGCTTTCAGTTCTTTTATATATACATCTAAGAAATGGAATTGCTGGATCATCTAAATCTGTGATTAATTTTTGTGGGAACAGCTATACCATTTTTTTTATAGTATCTTACCATTTCGTGTCCCACCAGCAATGCGCAGAAGCTCTAATTTCTTAAAAGCCTTGTCAACATTTGTTATTTTTTGTTTCTTTTTATTATTTTTAAGAATAGTCATCCTAATGGGTGAAGTGGTAGCTTATTGTGGTTTTGATTTGTATTTTCCTAAAGTTTAATGGTTTTAAGCATCTTTCATGTTCATATTGGCCATTTGAATAGCTTCTTGATTAACTTCTATAAAAGGAAAAATTGTCCCCCAAACATAAAATGTACTTGACTAATGCTTGACACTTGTTGCGTTTCACCTTGGCCTCTCTAACATTCCCAACATTATCCGAGTGTCATGGCATTTGCTGTGCACTTACAGCATCGTCACACATTTATTGCTAGAGTGCCAATGTCTGTTGGACCAAATGATTCCAAAATGTCATTAAGAGACTTCTTTATTATGGCAAGAATAGTATAAAAATAACATAGAAGTAAAAGAAATTACAGCCTCCTTTACTCATTATAAATAACTCAGGTTAGTTTATGATATGCATGGTTTTTGAACTTAAAAATGGCAGTTATTTGCGATACATATGCTTGCCACCTGGACTTTTGAGTAATATGAATGGAGCATTCATTATTCCACTATTTTGTTTCCATTTCTATTTCTGGGCTACAAACTTGGATGTTAGGGTCAAATTTCTCTCCCTGACATTTGCTGTCAGCTCAAGATCTTCGATGCCTTTCACATCCATTTATCTCTTGAGCTTCATTGCCACTAAGAGTCCACCTGTTTGGGTAATTAAAGAGCCCATGGAGCTCTCTCTCTCTGGCTCTGTCTGTATCTCTCCATCTCTGTCTCTCCCTTGCTGCTGCTGGGCCTGTTTTCAGTGCACCATCAGGCTACTGCTAATGTATCTTTTCTAGAGTAAATCACCGACTTTAAACTGTCAGTTTCACCTCCTCACTGACCTCAGGATCAAGTCCTAAGCCCCAGCAAGAACATCAGAATCTTTGTGCTTTCCTTATTTCTTCACTTTCATCTTTACCTCCTGCCCACTCAGCACCTCCACTTCTCTGCACCTACAGTTTCCTGAGTCACCTTTTTTTTTTTTTTTTTTTAACACACACGGACCAGACCCTTCTTGGGAAGGCCTTGTGCTGGTAGTGGTGATCAGGGAAACATGAAAATGATCTAGCAGCTCCCTGTGCACACTTGGCTCTGGAACAAGGTCAGAGGCCAAATATATACAATGTATATACAATATACCCTGCTGGACTGGGCGTTAACCCTTTATTTACTGACTGATGGGATCTTAGGAATCCTGAGGAGGCTGCGAATAGTCAGAGAACTCAGGGAAGTGGCTGTTTACTGAGTGTTATTTATTAATTAACGATCTGCATGCCCCCGTGGATGCAGACCAGCTAAGTATCACCCCTTTTAGATCCTTGCCAATCTCATGACCTCCTTCTCTGAGGAAATCCTTTCTCCAGAGCTTGCTCCGAGCAGGGCCTCTTAATCTTGTGGGTGCCACAAATTTCTTTGTTGCTCTAGTGAAGCATGTGGACCCCTTTAAGAATGAGGTTGTTATAGGCGTAAAATAAGACACAGAGGATTAGGAAGGAAACCATTTATTTTGAAATGCAGTGATAAAACATTCAATGATTAATTGTGATAAAACAACATATTAAAAATAAGATCTAGAGGTGGGTCTAGTAACCAACATAATTTATCAGTAATGGGTATGGAGTATATTTAATATATCCGTAACAAATGTATAATATAAAAATGGCCATGGTTTCTCCTGGTGAAAATGACTACTGTGCTTTATTGCCTACACTTATAATAGAAAAAATGCTAAATTCCAGTAACAGGACAGTAAAAAAAAAGATGTCGCTTTTCTACCTCACATTCACAAATCCCTTGAGTTCCATTCACAGAATCCCTGGGGCTCTGTGGATCCCATTTGTGTCTCAGTCAACGTTACCGAACAGCACTTGGGGTCCTCCTGCGTGCCACCACCCTTGAGGCAAAATTCCCAGCTAGGGAGCCCGCCCTCTTTTATTTCCCGCACTCTGGAGGGGTTCTGTTTTCTTAGGCATTCTGGCCCTAGACTGCTCACCATTGCCTGGGGCAAGCTCCTCCTACGGCCCCTCCCTCCTTCTCCCCAGTGGTCTGATCAGATCTCTCTGTATCACTGAGGCTGCTATATCGAATACCATAGACTGAGTGGCTTAAATAACAGACATTTATTTTTCAAAGTTTCAGAGACTTGAAGTTCAAGATCAGGCTTCTGGTATGGTCAGGTTAATTGGCGAGGGCTGGCTTCCTGGTTATATCCTTACATGGCCTTTTCTTGGTGTGTGAAGAGAGACACTAATTCTCTCATGACCACATGTAGACCTAATTACCTCCTGTCATATTGTGATTTATAATAAGAAATATTGTACGTACTTGGTCTTCCTTCATTCCTGTTTCTGGCACTTAGCTCCAAAAAGCCTTGGAATTGCCTAAGTTATGAGAGCTGACTTTTGGGCTCCCCTTAAGGTGCGTATGTTGGGGATGGGTATGTGCTGGGAGAGCCAACTATGCTATTAGAGGTTTGGACGTTTTAGTCCCACGGGGAAGGGGGCAAGGATTGGAGGTTGAATGAATTACCTAAGGCCAATGATATAATCAATCATGCCCAGGTAATAAAGCCTCCAGAAAACTCCAAAGGGCAGGGTTTGGAGAGCTGTCTGGTTGGTGAATACAGAGAGATCTGGGGAGAGTGGCGCCTGGGGGAAGCATGGAAAGTCCACACCCTGAGCACCTCTTCCTGCTGGCTGTTCTGAGTTATATCCTTTTATAACAAACCAGTAGTCTAGTAAGAAAAATGTTTCTCTGAGTTCTGTGAGCTGCTCTAGCACGTTAAATTCACCGAGGGTGTCCTGGGAACCTCTGATTTATAGCCAGACAGTATACGTAACAACCCGGGTTTTCAGCTTGCACATGGGAAGTGGTGGGGCCAGTTCTATAGGACTGAACTCCTAAGCTGTGGAATCTGATCCAATTTCTGGGTAGATTGTATCAGAATTGAGGTGAATTGCAGGACACCCAACAAGTATCTGTTGGTCTGGTGGCCACCCCCCACTCCAACACATGCACACTGGAATTGATACCAGAGTCTGTTTACCTTCCAAAAGCCCCACCTCCAAATTCTAGATACATATTAGAACAAAAGGGATAATTTCTTCTGAGCACTCTCTGCTTGATGCCCTTCAGATTTACGTGTTCAACAGTAACCATTGTGAAAATAACAAATTTTATTTGTGAAATGCTTCTTCCCTATAGAGGTTATTACACCGCTTAAGATCAAAGATAAATGGAGAGAATTGTTTTATAATTTTTGTTTTATCGAATGGCCTCTTTAAATTGTGGAAGCAGCAGATTAACACTCTAGCAGGCTGTTTAAGAAGCAAGATGTTAATCACAACTTTTATACAACCACACTTTTGATAACAAGGCAAGGCGATTATTAGTCATGCTTGACCACCTGTAAAGTGCTGACCTAATATGTACATTAGCTGCATATAAAAGTTTTTGGCACCTTGCCCAAGGTCATGGATAAATTTGCAATCTCATCAAGACGTGTTCATTGTTATGCAAAATATCCCAAACAGTGTTTTACTTAGAGACATTTCAATTGCCCATATAAATGGAAATCAGAAGATAAAATATTGAATTCTGTAAACTTATTTTTAGAGATTTTTTTTAACACATGGATTATGATATCTGATAAATTTAGCATAGACTTTTTAGTTTAACATTAGAGTCTACCTAGGCTTTCATTTTTCAAAAAAATTTGCATCCTGTACATAACATGTACATAAAATCACATTAATAAACAAATATACCCAGTGCTTATCAAATGAACAGCTCATTTTTGAGGTAGGGGGGGATGTTATAAGAAATGAGACAGACATTTCTCTGAGGGAATAAACTAGTATAAACTAGTCTGGGGAAGTGTGGTATAGACATAGCAGAAATAATGAATAGTGTCAGTACCATGTGCTAATTGCCAGTGAGTAACATAGAAAAAACTCTAATAGTTTTCAGGACAGAAAGGTTGTTCTATAGGTGGGGCCAGGGATGGGACCCGGCCTTGAAGTGTGAACTCAGACTTAAAATGCTACACAAAATGTGAACTCAGACTTAAAATGCTACACAGATCACTTGATCACCACACTCCCCTTCCCCCAAACTGCCAAGCCTTTACTGTTAGGCTTATTGCTGCTATATTCACCAAGACTCTTCTGATTTTGACCCCTGAATTACTGTGGCCTCTGCATGGTGCTCATTTGTTTGAAACTGTGTCCACACCTGTTAACAGAACAATTTTCGTCACACAGGTCATTCATCATACTCTGCCCTATAGTTTTTTACATAGTTATTTGGCAGCACCAGTGTTGGTCTGTATTCTGCTTGACTCGGGTGTCTCTGAATCCAAGTTATGCCCCTCCTGGCTTAGTCTATCTCTGCTGTCACTGTGACCATATCTGTTGGTTTAAGATCCTGTAATAGAAACTTTCATATACATAGTGCTGCTAGGAGTATACATCGTGAAGTCTTTCCGCAGGGCAAACCTTAAACCATACTCATGCTTTACTTAGACATTCTGTTCCTAATCATCCCTTCGAGGTGCATTTAAACATCTATCTGTCTATCTATCTATAGATATGTGTGTATATCTATCTATCTATCTATACATATCTATATCTATATATCATCTATCTATCATCTATTATCACAACTACTTTTATTGCCACTATTTTAAAAATAATAATATTTATTGGTATATTTGTCTTTTGTAGGGAAGCATTTCTAGAATGGAAATACCTAGAAACCATTAAGAATGATGATGAATATAGAAAATTTTGATTATTTGTTCCTAGAAGTATTTGAAACTTTTTTTATATATTCATGGTACAGCCTTTAAAAATTAGGTTCTTTGTTTTGTCTCTTTAAGATATCTAATAATAGTTGCCATTCATCATATGAATCCTTACTTCATCTGATTGGCTTCCCAGGCCTCCCGTCAGTCTGCTCTCAAATTACGTAGCAACCCTGCAGACATCTCAGCCATTTCAGTTTCTTCCAGACTCTCTCCCAGCTGTGCTCTTGTTTATGTACTTTTCCCACTCAGTTACATATTGTCCATATCTCCGTCCTATCATTTTGTAAGGTTCTACTTCTTACGAATTTTCTCCTGATTTTTGCGGTCCTGCATGGCTGTATCATGCAGTCTTCCTGTTTGTCCTAAGTAAGCAGGTGTTCTGAAAAGGAGCCTGGATTTAGCAGAGGAACTCGGTTGTGGCTGGAGAATACCTGTGAGATTAGCTTTGTTTTTGATGATTCATTTGCAAAGGGTGTTTGAAATAGAGCCATGCACACACCAGTCCTTGATGCTCTGTTCTTTTTCTACTTAACTGTGCACCTTTTTTCTCCAATAAAGAGCTGGCCAAGAAGGAAGGCATGCTCTAGTTTCTCACCTCAAACAATTTGCAAGGGAAAATTAGGTAAAATTCAAAGATAGGGGTTTACTCTAGAGTACAACATTTCCTTTATCATCTTCCCCACAATCATCTGGGTGTTAGGCCCTCCCCACAAGGCATACACATGACCTAATTACTCTGTTTTCTCCTGAACCTTATCCCCAAATCTTGATCCATTGCATTCACAGGGCTTAGTCTGAAAACTATGAAGACGAGAAACTGCATTTTCTAATCTTTCTATGTTTGCCTCATTAAACTATATCTTGGCTTCATTCAGTGGGCTTGCTCAAATCCCTGGACACACGTACCCCATAGTATGATTCATGAACTGACTTTTTAAAAATTCATGTTGCAACTTAAAACATTTTCTGTTATGAAAGTTTGTAAACATACATAAAAATGGAATAGTTAAATAAGCCTCTTGTATACCCATACACAGATTCAATTACCAGGATTTCAGTATACCTTCTTTTAAAACCTAAGTTTATCTTGATATATTGTTCTGTTATATGGCAACATCTGTCTTTTTCTAAAACTTGTCTCTTAGTCATGTTCTTAATAGATCAAATGGTAAAATTCTGTGGTGTTTAGTTTCAACACTTAGTTTATTCATCGTCAAAGACTGTGGTATGTAAGAGTAAAAATTAAAATTCAACAAACATATCTAATAACTGTATGCGGTAACTTTAGGCACAGGTTACAATTTGTAAAATGAGCGTTGTGTAGAAATCGTTGTATAATTATTAGTATTTCTATTCAATTAAATTTGCCCCTAAACCTAAAAATTAAATTTTCCCATCTAATTTCTACAATTCAAATATGGTCATATGAATCATTAACACCATTCTGGGTGATTACTTGGGAGTGTCATTGCTTGGAACCCTCTCTCTCCATGCTATTTCCTTCCTACATAGTCATGAAATTACTAAATACTTTCAGTAAGTATGTAGGCATTCTCATTCCTTAAGGACGTAAGAAGGATAGGAAACTTCTATTAGACATTAATACTAGTGTGGAAAATTATGAATACTTCTTAAAATAGGACATTATGATATTAGCTTTAAATGAAGGTAAGTTATTTTCGTACCCTCATGAATAACTCATCTCTTTTGCAGATTACAGTTCCCAGTTAAAATTCTGTAATTAATTTTTCCCTGTTTGTTTTTCTGTTTCTCCAGCTCTTGTAAATGTGAAGCTCTGGGCTATTGATCGACAATGTTTTCAAACAATAATGATGAGGACAGGACTCATAAAACATACCGAGTATATGGAATTTTTAAAAAGGTAGGATGCATTCTTTTTTTTTCCCGAGACCATTTAATGTCTTTACATACAACCATCTTTGAAATAAAGCACAGGGAAGGGTTTTTTTCTTTTTTCTTTTCCTATATCAGTCTAGCCTTAATAGTTTACAAATATGTAGAAGTGCAAGACTTTGCCCTGGCTTCTTGATATTTCCGGTGACCATTTTCATAATCCGTGGTTAAATCAGAACATCAGAATCTTATTCAACGTTCTCTCGTGCAGGAGTGCAACTCAGAAACAAATGAGAATTTGCTTGAGCAAAAAGGACATTGGGCCCTTCTCTAACTATGTATCAGTTAATATATTTATGGTACCTCTTCTAAGCTGCCTACCCTGCAAGGCTGAATCATCTCTCGTGTGAGTTTCCGTATTAAAGGTCAGATGACTAAGGTGGAAAAGTTCCAAGAAGATGCTTATTATCCTTTAATCTTAAGTTTAATTTTCCAAATTAAATTCATTTTATGTTGCAGTTCTGAAATATCAAAAGCTTTTCTTTTCTTGATATTATATATTATCATAATAACTCAATTTGGCATGAATGTTGGAGTAAAAAAAAGCTTTTCATTTCTTAGGAACACACTGAGATTCACTAAATGTATTTCTTTGTCTCTCAGCTTGCTTTAAAGAAAATACGTTATTTTGTTATTAAGATAATATTGACAACTGACTTTTTTTTTAAGTAGTTGTTTTTTAAAAGTAGTTGTATCATTTTTCATTTGAAAACAGAATCATTATTATGTGAGTTAAAGGGAAGTGTACCACCAATTAAGATTTCATTTGAGAATTATGATATTAAGGTGGCTCTTTCATTTTATATTTTTATTTTTGTTGAAGAAATGGTTTAAATGGAGCTAAAAATATCAAATTCACATTTTGTTTCAGGGGTACATCTTAAGCAGTATCTAATAAATTTTCTTAAGGTGCAATTTTAATATTTCTTACTTTGGTATTTGTTGTGATTAACATATTTCATTTCTTATTCATTGTTTATGTTTTTTATGTTCACATAAAATTTATTTTTCATATTTTACTAAAGAGGCAATGAAATTCTAAATTTGATGTTAAGTAATAATGTATTAAAGTTTACTCTGTCAATAGGGTGTTGGGCTTTTTCCTCAATAAGATTGGATGAAACATTTAGGGGAAGGGGCAATGTAAATTTCTGTTTGGAGTTTAGTATAGTGTGCAAAGAAACTAAATTATTCAGCTACCGTGTGTGTGTGTCTGCGTGTGTTGATATATGTGTGTATATGTTGATTGATATAGAGAGATATAGGTATGCATGTGTGTGTGAATGTATATGGAGAGAGATATGAATATTCATTTTTAAACCTTAAAGTATAAGTATGGATTTCTTCTGATGCAGCCCTCATAGGGAAAGATTCCAATTGGTAATCAATGAAGGGATTTGGACAGAGCCCATTATTTATCTCATGTGCCTAAGCTCTGGGAATTTATGACCTTAGTTTCAGCTTCCATAAGTTTGTTTTCACAAGGAAATGGAAGGATTGTCAATATTCCTTGTATAACTCCAATAAAAAACATTTTTTAGAGGCACTATTTAGGGAAATGGAGGTTGGAGATGCCTCTCTTTTTTTTTAATTGACCCTAGATATTGTTTTATTTTTATATTATTCTCAGAGCTGCCTAAATCTGTTGTTATCCTGACAATCAAACGTTAAGCAATAGAAGGTCATTCCCGAGAGTGCGTGAAGATTTCTCGTTGGTCAGCTTAGAGCAGGTAAAGTGTAGCTGGTTGAATTAAAAAGGGTTAGCACTGACTTTATGTCACTTCCCGTCTGGCTACCGTGTAAAACATCAAGTGCACATCATTTGTGAATGTAGTTCCGGGCTGGGAATCCAGAGAGGTGACACAATGACCATCTTTGCCTGGGGCCAACTTTAATCTTCCTTAAACTATGACTGTGACCAACTGGTTCTCTCTCTATAACCCTTCAGTGGCTCACAGGTCCTGTTGAATTATGTATAACCTCATTAGCGGGATATTCAAGCCCTCCCACAGCCAATGCAGGCCTGCTTTTTCTGCCTCGTTTCTTCTTTCCTCAGGCAAACCGAACAATTCCATGTGCTCAGGTAGCCCCGGTGCTTTTATATAGCACATTGCTTCTATTGCCTTTCCCCTCCGAGTGTCAGTGTTCAAGTCTCTCTTTCTTTTAGAGCCAAGTATGAAAGCTCTCTTCCACAGACAGTTACTTCATCCCACCAAGATATAACCTCCACTCCCTCTGGAGCTTCATCCCTACCATGTGCCTTATTTTCTACTTTTATTATTGTCTGACTACTAAACTTATTTCTACTTCTAGATGATAAACTTTTCATGACTAGAGCTCTTTCTTAAACACCTTGGTGTTTCTTCTTTGGCACAAAACTTCTTCCCGCTTTGTAGATAGGAAGTTTGTAGGACAGTAAGTGCAGGATTGGTACATAATTTGCAGCACCCAGTCCAAATGAAAATTTAGGACTCCTTTTTCAAAAAATGTTAAAAATTGTCAGAGAGCAACAGCATGGAAATTGAAGCAAGTGCAGGAGCCTTCTAAGCTTGGGCTCTATGCTGTTGCACAAGTTTGCACTGATAAAGCTGAGAGAGCAAATGATATTCATCTCTCCTTCACCTTCCCAGTTAACTGTACTTGCTATAATTTATTTTGCAAGGCTGTTAAGAGATGGCATAATATCTCCAAAAAAAAATGATAGATATTGTCAAAAGCTAAAATGATCAAAATTAATTAAATTTTCTCCCATAACTTCAGGATTATAATTATTCCTCATTGGTTAATTTTTAAAAATTTTACTTACTACTTTTTTTACCTCATGTGAAATTTAAAACAATTTATAGAGCCAAGTCAATCAACATTTTTCCTTTCTGGCTTCATGTTTAGAAAGGCTTACTTATCTTAACATTATAAAAATATAGACTTACTATTTTAAAGTTCCCTATAGCGACCTGTGTGTGAATAGGGTATATGTGTTTTTCTCTTATGTGCTTGCTAAATACAACTTTCATTTGAATTTTTCTACTAGAAACATCATATATTTTACATTTTGTTAAAGAGTTGAACCTATTTTGTGACACTCTCAAAAATATATAAAAACTCTAGCAAATGATATTACAAGTCATCAAAATTCTTTTCAGTAGGGGCCTCTGTTATTCACTGAATGCCTTCTTAATTGAGGAATTTCTGGGTCAGGCTAAAAGAAGAATGATCACAATCCTATATTACTGCTCACCACCCCATCCCACTCTTTTGTGTGTGTGTGTGTGTGTGTGTGTGTGTGTGTTTTTAAATAAGCAGTCAGTTTCGAGAGTGAGGACAGGGAACACTCCAGGAATATTAACGCATTGTCAGAATGCAAGGATTTTTCGTGATTGTCAAAGTAGGTTTTTATTTTCATTCCCGTGTTTTTTACCCATTTTGTAACTACCAGTCACATGGTCTGGCCCCATATTTGCTATTAAATGCCGCATCAGACTGTGATTCTGTTTAATCCTGTTTAATCATTTGTTTTTGTTCCTATATTTCACATTCCCTGATGTAAACACAGATGTTCATATGCAAGCATAGCAAAAAAAATATTCAAGGGGCATTGCTGTTAAGTAAGCCATGATTACTACAGGTCCAATAGCAATTTTGCCAGTTGCTAGCGTTTTCCATCTTCTTTGGCCACTGAAAAATGCTATTGTTTTTCAGATAGATTCTGAAAACTGAGCCAGATAACTGCCAGAGTTATTTGTGTTGCTTTTTTTTTTTCGAGCATATTTTCTGTGTTGCTCTTGGCACTGGCATCTGGACCCATAAGAGAATTAGAATGCAGCTGTATGACCACTGGATGTACTTATAGGATTCTGCTGGCCCCAGACTTTGATGACAACAATGATAATGATGATGAACTTCTCTTTGTATTACTTGCTTTGCTGACAAATTGGAGACACAGCGAGGATTCTTCAGAGTTTAAGCTACTCAAGGATGTCATTTTCCTACATAAAACCTTTCCATGATTTCTTATTGCTCCTAAGAGTAAAGCCTCGTTCTAGAGTATTGTTTTCAAAGCCCTTCCTCCCCTGGTTACTGCTGATCTCCCCAGATTCATCTTGTTATCTATTTTCTCTTTCCTCACTGCTCCTGCCCCGTGGTGGTCTTCCCTTTTCTTATACACTCCATGCTCCTTCCCTTGGGGCCATTCCAGGCCATGTCTCTCCCTTTGAATGGATGTATTTCCCAAGAATGCCTGCTGTGGAAAAAAAATCAAATATCTCTCAAAACAATGCTAAATTTCTGATTTCCCTTTCCTAAGCTGAAAGAGGCATTGATATACTAGCCACCAAGCTTCTCACTGTAGTCTCCATAAATAGAATTTTACAGTTTGGAGATTTTCAAGGTCTTTGTTAGATTTGTAGCTGACTCTCCAACCATTAAAGAACTTGGGGTTACTTTTCAAATGTTTAAAACTACCCATCACGTGGTTTTACCTGCTTTAGGCAGAAGGGTGGATCTCCAGGAATTCTTAGCCAGTGGGAACTAATTTATAACAAAGACCAAAAAGCTAATGGCCCCCTGTGAGGATCTCCACAGCATCCACATTCAAGAAGTCAGTGGGCCTTTGGAGTGGGCCTTTGAGAAATGGTAGAGCTGTGATGGTGATTACTTCTCTGCCACAGTTCCCTTGCTGAAAGCCCTGCTACGTTTTGGTACTGTGTCAGGTTTGCTAATTCCTTATTTTCATCTCTAGAGCATAAGCTCCAAAGTTAGTTTGTTCTCCCCCTTTATTCTCTAAAACACTAATACTTGTTTATATACCTAACATATAATTAAGTATACTACATACTCGTGAATATTAGAAAAGGAAGGGTTATCCCTCCCCAAAGTATGACTTTGTTATTAAAACTTCGTGTTGTAACTTTGATATCAGAATGGCCTTCATGATGAGGATAATTTCATTTTGGGTTGACTATAACTTCTGCCCATAGCCTAGTCTATACTTAGACTTACAAACTTTTCCTGTAATGTCTCTTTAATTGATTTACATTTTTCTTATCTAGTAGTTCTGGCCACACCTGCCTCTAGCAAGGGCCAGCGATGCATCTTCACCTCTGTGGTCTAATACTTATTTAAAGATTAAACAATTTTATATTAGAAATAACTTAAGACATGGTATAGTTTAATTTCTGTGCACATTTTATAGCTGAAGCAATTGAGTCTCAGAGAGGACAAACTAAGCTCACACTTAGAAACAGAACTTACATGGGAACTCAGACCCCTGAATTCCCAACTCCATTTTACCATACCTGGACTCACGTTCACAGTTAGGATTCTAATGAAAGCTCCTCACTACAGTAAAGTTCATGTGAAAATGGGTTAACAGTATTTTCATTACATAGATTTTTTTTCCCTATATGCTGTATGTTTTTACTTTGAATCTTGGGATAATGAAATTTCTTAACCTTTTGCAACATTTTCCTTCTCTGCTCCAATTCAGAAACCTAAGAATTTCATTTTCTTATACTTAATCCAACAGGTCACCTTGTTCCTGAGATTTATATTTTATTTTACATTATATTTGTAAAAGTATAGTCAGGTAGAGATTTAGAGTCGATTGAGCAGAGTACAAAGCTGCAAGGGGTAGGAGAGGTCACTCACCTCACTAATGCGAGAACTGAGGCTGAGATTGGTTATGGGAGTTGCCCAAAGGCACACGGAAAATCGGTAATGTAATGATGCAGCTCTCTGCTCCAAGGTAAAACCAAAATTTAGCTATCCTACAACGTCAACTGTCTTTTGATTCAAAATCTCCATGGTACAATTCCCCACAATTTTGACTAAACACATGTTACAGTGTTTCATAATTCCTCTAGGGTATTCTTGAGTGCTCCGGCAAAACTTGTTGCATTCTCTATAGAAACAGCAAATTGCACACAGCTGCCCTTGTAATGTCAAATTTAAATAAAAGATGGGTGGTCCCTGAAAAGTTTTAACAAGTTCTCAGAGGACGCTCATACTGCTGGTCTGGGGACCACTTGGAGAGTCGCAGATTCGGGACACAAGAGAAAGGTAGAGAACGTATTTTAAATACTGTAAGTGTTTGATGACTTACTGATATGAAACGTGTCTGAGTTTAAAATTTGGCTTCACCATGTATAGGTCTGTAACTTTAGGCAAGTATTTTAAACTTAAGCCAAATTTCTATAACCAAAAATAGGGGACCCTTCCACTACAAGGGATTATAATTAGGAATAAAAAATAAGCAAATACTAACGAACATTTTATTGAGTGTGTGTCAAGCAGTGTTTAAAACATTTTAGATGTATTAACTTATTTAGTTCAAGTTCTGCGGCTGGTTAGGGGCAGCATCAGAGGCTCCAGAACTGATACCCTTAGACTCTGCTCTGCTCTGCCTCAGTAACTGCTGGAGGCCCAGATAGTCCCTGTACGTTGTTAGCCTCCGCAACAACTTGGCATGTGCTTTGCCTGGAAATTTGGGCAGTTGGTTGATTTTGTCATTGGTGTATCTGGGTTTCTCACTCACCATATTTTTTCTCAAATGGAGTATTTTTCTCAAACCTCAGTAATCTTTTTCTTCCCCTTACCCTCTTATCCCCAGGATATATTCTAAGAAATAAACACTTAGTAATAGCATAAGAACGGTCACTTTAAATGGTGTTGAATGAAAGTGGGAAATGTCTTAGAATCGCATAGGCTCAGTGATGGGGCCTTCAGTTGATTGGAAATTTACACCACCTGTATGAACGCAGGCACCATTATTTGCATAACGGGTACTAAATGATCAAGAGCTCAGCATCACTGTCTTCTGGCGTCAGCAGTTCAGGCGTCTGTGCTTGTGGCCCTGGGCTGCTTTTACTCCTGTTTGGAGCTCCTCAGACATAACTGGTAGTCTCTCAGCAGGACCTGCTTAGGCTGTGTTCTTGCTTAGGCTGTGTTCTGTGATCTTTTAAGGAATTGGATTACTTGAACATTTACTGACAGAGTAGCTTTGGTACACTTTAGCCTGAAGAAGCCAAGATGCTACTTTTGGTACAGCATTGTGTAAGAGACAACAATATAGTCTAATGGAACTGCTGAGATCCCATTTATGGAAAGTCGGAGTCATCATTCTGCTTTCTACAGATTTTTTCTATAATTTATGGGGGGAGATGGCAAAAAAAAAGCATATGTGAAAATAGTTTTAGGGATTTTAGACCTTTTTAAACATTTTCAAAGAATAAGTGACGGACCCAGTAAGCTCTTAAGCTGTGAGCTTTCATAGAGCTTTTCTAAAACACAGTGAAACCACATTGGAGTTAAACTGGACAAAGCTGGTGTAGTTTCAGTTTGAAGGAAATAATGTGAAGAATAAATAAAGAGGCACTTCCTCACCCCATGTTCAGATCTGACTGCTCATAGCCCATTTCGGTAACAGATCCATTCTCATTAAAGATGACATGAGGAGCAGATTTAAAAAATGGCCATTAATTTCATGTTGTCATCTAGCATTTGCACAAATGTCCTCATATTGATCCTTTTTTGATCAACAACAATGTAATCTGTGATATTTGTATAATTGTATATTGACTTTTAAAAAATTATTTATCTGCACATTTCAGATACAGACACACCTCTACATGTATAAATGCTTTCTAATCCTTGCAATATAACAAGATACTTGATTTATGGTACTTGTGGCTAAAACCTCCCATTTATGTTAAGTTATGAATCTCACACAAGTAAGTCCTATTTGGTCCCAGGGAAGACAGGTTCCTGGCTAAGGGACTTAAATACACTGATCTGTGATGCTGCCTTTCCCAGTCTTGGAGGGACGGATCCCTGTGGGGATCCTAGGCTAACTCCCTCGTCATGACCCTGAGGATTCTTTCTCAACACTCTGGGGTTTTAAATGCTAAGGCAGTGTGATGAAACATTTTAATATTCCTCTATTTCGTTACTGTAGCTTCGAACCTTATAGATCATTTCTGTAGTGAGGCTTATTTCATTTCTATATCCTTCATATAGAGCCTACTTACAATCCTATATTTGTAAAATGTTTTGTATGCAAAGTATTCGTGCATCTGGGAGGGAGTTCTTTTCTATAAGGAATTTATTCTGTGATGAACAAGTTCAGACGGAATTCACAAGCTATTAGAGAAGTTAAGCTGGACTTCTTGGATCCTGGCCACCTAGGTTTCTCTGATTGTTACAGAAACCTATTTCCCCACAGTTGGAGAGAAGTCTGAGAATCTTGGATGGGGATGAGGAAATGTTATTGAGGGACAAAGTAAATATCAGGGTGACTTAGACAAAATGTGCATCTTAGCCTGTGCAGTGAACAGTCCTGAGAAGAGAAGATATCAGTGTGTTCTTTTAGACAAAGCATGAAACAGGTGGAATGTGCATCGCAGGTCCTGTGTTTAGGGTGGGGATTTTTTGTAGTTTTTTGCTTGTTGGAATAAAGTTATTCATAATTTATTTACCAATATGATTTTACCACAGTGAACTTTTAAGCATAGGATCTGGCAGATTAGCAGCATGGGTATCTCCAAACCAGGCAGTCCCTCTTTCTGCTTTGTCTAGGATTCAGGGAAAGTGCACAATGGCAATAGTGGGAGCACCTGGAATGATGTTTGGTGACAGAAGTATGGGCTGCAGTAAACACTCCCCACAGTGAGTGTTTTCACAGCAGAGGTCAGTGAGGATACAAAAGTAAAATGACTTGCACCTGCTACTTTACACACATTATCTCACTTAATCTTGACAAGACCCTTAAATGTAGTTGGTGTACCCATTTTATAAGTGAAGACACCTACTGCAATTTTGAAAATGAGCAACTTTTTCAGCATTACGCAGCTACATTCAAAACCAGACCCAAATCCAAAGTCCTTGTATTCTTAATTACTTTAGAGCAATGTCAGAAGATCAATAGATCAGTATTTATCATTTTCTTTTTTTATAGAATAAAAGTGTCAATTGATGAACATGAAAAATTCATTATACGTATAAATATGTAATGACCAAAAAAGTTCTTGGTAATTAATTTGCTACATTTCAACCATTATGAAGTTATTCTTGTTAATTTGTGTGTGTGTGTGTGCTTATAATCATCCATCCATATATGAAAGGAATCTTGAGGTTTTAAAAGTCACTTATAAACAATTTTTTATTTGAAATCTAATAATTGTGTCATTTCAAAATTTACTTCTAATGTGTACGAGAACTAATAGATACTTATGCTAAACTCTAGAAGGATTCCAGTTAAGCAGTACAACTTCAGTTACCCTATAAATACGTATAAGAGAGTTTAAAATTATTCATACTTTTCAAGGAATTAAATGAATTATGTTTTCCCAGTTGACTGGATGGGGTCCAATGGGTAAACATTGCATTCCATGTTTAGAAAAAAACTCCTCAAGTGCGCTGGTTTTTGTGTAAACAGAGATAAAGTTGCCTTAGAGGATGGATTTGTTTTCTTAATTTTTTTGAAAGGGATTACATCTACAAGTAAATCTAACAACAAACATAGCCAAGATTTAAGGTAATAAAAGAAACATTAAAATTCAAGGACTTTGATTCCAGAAACTTTTGAATTCTTACAAATTTCAGCTCTTTCTGTTTATGTGTGGCCTAAACTCCGAGTTCTTGGCAGCAGTGCTCTTTGTGGAAAAACGCCCTTGTGTTCAAGGCTGGGAAATTTGGAGAAATGATAGATTTTTGCTGTTATTTTTAATCTACGTTCCTATATTTCCTGAATAAAAATATGAAAACATTCCTCAAGACTTTCCAGTGAGTGAATGTAGAAAGTAGCTAACCCTAACTACCAAGAAATTGTCTTAAGTTAATAAATTTTATTCTGACATTAAGCTCACCTTCCTTTCTCCCTCCCCTCCTTCTCTCTCCTTTCCTTCCTCCTTTCTTCACTCTCCTCCTCCTCCCTCTCAATAAATAAAAACATTCAGATGTAGAAGTGTAGTCTATAGCCCCTTATGGGTTTAGTTAGGTACAAACAACATATGATCAAATTTTAAAAATGTAAATCATTATATTTTGCAATGTTAAAAGTATCCATTTCATAGTTTAATTCTTTTCAGACTCTTGTCCCACAAGGTGAAAGTTCTGCAACGTATGTGGTAGTAGTGATTGGAACGCCTGGGAAAATCAAGAATTTCATACTGGACGTATAAAATTAGCCCAAATCAGGTTTTGTTACACATATATATAAACATATAAAATTAGCTCTTTCTATTAGATAAAATGAATCTGTGAAAATTTAAGTCTTCTTTAGAAAACATTTTTCTTTTTACATAATCATTTTTAATTTTTTAAATCACTGTTTATATTTAATATTTTGTATTAGTTTCAGGTGTATGGCATAGTGGTTAGACAGTCATAAGCTGTACAAAGTGTTCACCCTGATATTTCCAGTACCCATGCCTAGTTATTATAATATTATTGACTATATTTTCTATGCAGTACTCTACAGCCCGGTGACTGTTTTTTAAAAATATTTATTTACAATATTTATTTTAGAGAGAAGGGAAGAGAGGGAGAGAAACATCTATGTGAAAGAGAAGCATTGATCAGTTGCCTCTCGTATGAGCCCCAACTGGGCCTGGGCCCATAATCCAGGCATGTGCCCTTACCGGGAATCGAACCAGTGACTTTTTGCATTGTAGGCCAGTGCCCAACCAACTGAGCCATGCTGACCAGGGATCCCCATGACTGTTTTGTAACTACCAATCTGTATTTCTCAATCCCTTCACATTTTACTTCTGGCCCCCTGACCTCTTCCCTTCAGCAACCACCTGTTTATCCTTTGTGTCTATGAGTCTGTTTCTATTTTATTTCTTTGTTTATATTGTTCTTTAGTTTCCACATTTGAGTGAAATCATATAGTACTTGTCTTTCTCTGACTGGCTTATTTCACTTAGCATAACACCCTCCAGGTCCATCCATGTTATCACAAATGGTGAGATTGTTGTTGTTTTTTTTTTTTATGACCAAGTAATATTTCATTTTATATATCACAGCTTTTTTATCCATTTGTCTATTGATGGACACTTGGGTTGTTTCCATAGCTTGGCTACTGTAAATAACATTGCAGTGAACATAGGGGTGCATATATTCTTTCAAATAAATGTTTTGGGTTTCTTCGAATATATACCCAGAAGTGGAATTACTGAATCATAACATAGTTCCATTTTCAATTTTTTGAGGAACCTCCATACCGTTTTCCACAGTGGCTGCACCAGTCTGCATGCCCATCAACAGTGCATGAGGATTCTCTGTAGAAAACATTTTTCATTTATTTATCCCAGCTTAAGTATATATTATCTCCCTAATAACAGTTCATTATGCCATCAGTCGTGCTGACAGAAGCACAGATTCTCAGAATTTTAACAGCTAGTTAATTGGGCTCTATAGCACTAAACAATTTTTACTTTGATTTAAAGCTCTTTAACATAATTAAGCAAGAGATATTCTGCTTGCTTAAAAAGGCCAAGTTTTCACTAAAGAGCTATTTCTTTCCCCTATCACTGATATTTGTTCTTTATAGTCCTTGTTAGATTACTCTGGCATTTCAAAGTACATGATTGACTTACTTAAATAGTCCTTTTCTGTAATAAATTTCACAGTAATCTGATTTTACTATACTATGTCATAAAATACTACTTTCTTAAACAAAAATAATCCAAATAACCAAACACAGGTTTCATTTTAGAGGCTCTTGTAAATTGTCAATGAAGAAATAAACTGAAAATATGTTTTAGGCTAAGTTTTCATCTTATAATAGGTTAAAGCATTAATTTCTTTCTTTGGACCATATAAGGATTCTTTGGAGAGGTACCCTTCTATACCAGTGCACCTTACTCTCTTCTGAAGAATGTCTGGCAACCTCTATGCATACTTAAGAGGATTCGTAAACTCAACTTAAGTTAGAATTTTTCAAAGCAGAGTTTGGAATTAATAATTATATAGTAATACTATAGAGTACATCTGCATTATTTCAGGACTTAGGGACTGAAATATTTTCAGACTTTTTTTTTTTTCTGAGCCAGATGTCTGATCTATATTTTTCAAGATCTGGATGTTTGCTCCCTGGAAATCAGTAGCCATAAATCCTCTCTTCCATACTTACTTCGTCACCAAACCCCATTGTGTCTGTGTTTCTGTATACCTGCCTCACTGTTCCGGTTCACCAACCTGTCTAAATTTCTATGCCTGGCTCCTCAGTTGTGGCTACCTACACCTGTTAATTTGGTCTCTCCAAAGTCAGTTGAAGTTAAATGCAATCAAATGAACAGAAGTAGTGTTTTGGGGCTCCAGGGAAGAACAATATGGTCTAGAGGAGTATGTGACCCTGTAGCTGGAATGGGATGCTGACGAAAGAGCCAGAATGCAAACCAGGAAAATGAGTCATATTAGCCCCCAAGGCACATGGGGACTGATCTGGAGTGTGTGAGAAGCGGAAGGTCTGTGGTTCAGATGCAAAATCAGTGAATGAACAACACTGGAATATCATTTTAGCTAAAGATCTTCATGCACCAGGAAAAGCCGTTACTTGAGGAGAGCTAAAGTCAAGAATAAATTTATAATCATTGAGAACTAAAAGCATCATAATTATGAAAATTTAGGCATTGGTGACATCTGTATCTGGGTTTCAAATAGGGTTTTTTAAATATAGCTTTTCAAAATTATTTTTAACTTCTGTACATTAATAAAGCATACATTTTATAAAATTTCTAAAACATGGAAAAGAAAATTATTGTAATGTCATTTTCCAAAGATACTTGCTGTCAGCATTTGAGGATTTTACTCACAGTATTTTTTCTATTTATGTGCAACTTTTACCTAATTGAGCTTGTGATGTATGCACAGTTTTTAACGTTGCTGTTAATGTTTTGTCTTTCTATGCTATTTTATATTGAATCTTTCCAAGCTTCTCTTTGCTGTTTCATGATGCCACCCTTTACTTCTCAACTTAAGTTTTAATGACTCAGTTCTGTGAGACCAGAGGATTGAAAAGATGTAATAAGGAAGAGCGTTAGAATGAACGTAATACAGCCTCAACCAACCCATGTGCACTCGCTGTGAATCCAGAGTAGGTGCTAACCAGATTGTGGTCAAAGGAAAGTGGGCAATGGGAAGGGAAGATCCTGGAGAGAAGTGAGGCTGATTTACAGCTTTATCAAGGAAAGCACGTGGGTTGGTCTTAGGCATACTTTCCACACCGGGTTTTTGGGGTGCATAAAGTAGGTTTCCACAGATCTGTAGTTTTGATGGGAGAAAAATATTAAGAGAGACACTCACTGATTTGGGAATAGCATGTTTTAAAACAATGTTTTATTTTTACTGCAGTGTGCCATAGGTTCTGTAATATGCACAAATCTTAAAAGTGCAGGTTAGCGCATGTAGTTTATCTATATAGCCATGTATCCAACATCCAGATCAAGATATAGGCTGTTTCCAGTTCCTTGGAAGGCTCTCCTGTGCCCCTCTCCCTGGTAATCTCCCCCACCAGAGATAACCATTATTCTTTCTGTCATCATAAGTTAGTTATGCCTGTTTTTCAGCTTCATATTCTTCTGTGTCTTGTTTTTTTGCTTGGCATTATTTCTGGGAGAGTCATCTCTTTTGCTCTGTGTATCAATAGTTCTTTTTTTTTTTTATTGCCCTGTAGCTTTCCATTGTGTAAATATGCCACAATTTGTTTATTTTAATGGCAACGGGCATTTGGGTTCCTTCCAGTTTTAAGCTTTTATAAATAAACCTGGTAGAAACATTCTGGGCCATGTCTTTTGGTGAGTGTCCGCCTTCATCCCTTTTGAGTATATGCTTTGGAATAAAATTTCTGAGCTGTAGAGGAGGCATATACATCTAACTTTTGTAGATATTATCATGTAATTTTCCAAAGCGGTGGAATCAGTTTGTACTCTTACAATAGGAAAGAAATTTGATCCAGATCACTGCCAACGTTTGGTCCCTTAAATCTTTTAAATTTCATTTGGCTAAGACATTTTAATGAAATAGAAATCACATAGTCCCCAAATCATTTTGAATGCACAACCATTAACAAAATATTTTAGCATACTTCCCTCTCTCTCTAATCATTCCTTTATAAATGAAATACATGCACTTCTAAACTAAAATATACAGAAAATAAGGTCTTTAAAAGGTAAGATAAAAATAAAGAGAATTATTAATATTCCTTTCATCAGTCCCATAGGTTGTCTTATGCAATTTATACAAGATCTCTATTTTAAAGGATCTACAGGACACAATAAAATCAGCTATTGCCAGACAGAATGACTAATACCTCTTGCACAAAAGCCTGTCCCCAGGTGTTCTATGTGCCACTAGTTTCTCCTGTCTTTAAAAATCATCTGATTAGAGTGAAGTTTGCCTAGGTATAGAATTAAGATGCAGGGGCTGATAACTGCAGGTTATTACAATGTAACCCACCCCCCTCCCTGCCACTCACCGTGTCTTCCCTTGTGCTGTGCATCAAGCTAGTGCCCTCTCCCCAGTGGACAACTTTATAGAGTGTGTGCTGCCTGGAGTGTAGAACATTTTTAAAATTTCATGTTTATTTTGCTTGGGGTTGATTTTTCATCTGTTGCTAGTAATTCCTTTTAACTGGTGGTTCTCAAAGTATGACGTGGGTATCCCTGGGCATTCCCGATACTCTTCGGGGACATCCATGAGGTCAAACTATCTTCATAATAATACTCAGCTGTTATTTGCTTTTTCCATTCTTATTCTCTCACAAGGTATAGCGGACTTTGTGTGTGTGTGTGTGTTTTAAAATTGTTTTCAGTTTTAATATCTAATATGGTAAATATAGATAGATATAATCTATAAAAACAAAAGTTCCTTGGGTTCCTTAGTAATTTTTAGGAGCGTAAAGGGGTCCTAAAACCAAAAACTTCAAGAAGCACTTTTAAATGAAAACAAAATAAAATGGAGACCAAAAAACTGTTAGATTTTATTATAGATATCCTTTCTAATACAAACACATGAAAGTATGTTCTTTGAAGAAGAAAGACTAATACCAAAACTTCATTAAAAGATAAAATACACTGCCCTGACTGGTGTGGCTCAGTGGATTGAGTGCTGGCCTGTGAACTCGGGTCACAGGTTAGACTCCCAGTCAGGGCACATGCCTGGGTTTCGGGCCAGGTCCCCAGTCAGAGGAGCGCAAGAGGCAAACACACATTGATGTTTCTCTCCTTCCCTTTCTCCCTCTCTTTCCCTCTCTCTAAAAATAAATAAATAAAATATTTCTTAAAAAAGATATAATATATTTTTTATCCTTTGTAAAATAATAAAAACTGAGTGTTATGGGAAAAGAGAAAAAAACTTTTTTAAGTTTCCTTTGGTTTTGTATTGTGTTTCAGATATAAGTGGGCTTTACTTATTTTTTCACTGCACTTTCAGGTTATTTTTCACTGAACTTTTTTTTTTTTTTTAATTTGAAACTTTTGAACAGATGGAAGTTTTCTGGTGGATGGATCCATGCTTATAGGAAAAAAAAGCAATGGGAATTTATTAAACAATAGATTCTATTCTATTCTTCGGTGTGATGTGCAGTCTAAAACTAATTGTGGAATCACTTTCAAGCACCAAGTGATAACCCTGAGCTAGCAGTTAATTTCAAACCCACACAGCTAATTTTAACATAAGCTATAGGGCTTCCAATTTCTCTCAGTGGAAAGTCATTTCTACTTCTTCATATCCAATGTATAAAACTTGAGTGTACCTCTCTACTCACCTGTATCAATTCCTGGTACTTCTGACACCTGTCAGATAACTCATCTGTGAATTTACTTTATCTAGAAATTGTTGAAAGTTTCCTGAAATATTTTGTTATTTTAGAGAGACAGGTTAGGGCTCAGTGCTGGTTATTCGCTTTTTAGGTCCTCTAAATTCTGTCTTTGAACTATAGCATGTCTGGACTATGTCAGCGCTCCATAAAAATGTCGAAATGCTGTTAAATATCCCATCTCTAATTTTTATAAGAATTGTATTCAGATAAATTGTTGACTATATTCTCCAGGATTTTTATATTCATGTGATAAGTTCTCTCTAAGTTTTCATACTGGGAAAGCATTTGTCATATTTCATGATAAATACTTTAGTTATTCAGATATTGAGAGCTACATTTCCGTTATTGCCTTGGTTAGGAGAAGTTTAGTTCTAAATTTAGTGATCAATTTTATAACTTTAGTGCCCGGAGTTCACTTGGTTTTTTTCCTCTGGAAGATTTAACTTTGATTTTTAATTTTTCCTTTTCTTATTTTATTTGTTTTGATATTATAAATTCTGTCATTTGTGAATATAGGCATGATATAAGTCAAATACATACATAAAAGTTTATATCAGTGGATTAATGTCTAATGAGATTATGAAAATCAAGGTGTTCAGTGTTTGAAATTATTTGAGGAACAGTTATAATTTAGAAAGATAACTTTTTCCGGGTCCTTGAGGATTAAATTTGTATAATCAACATAAATTTTTCTTCATAGTAATGGTTTTTAGTCTTTTCGCTCCAAACCACAAAAGATTATTGACTTACTACAATTTTTTAAGTATATTTTATTGAATATGCTATTACAGTTGCCCCAATTGTTTTCCCCTTTAACCACCTCCACCCTGTATCCCACACCCCACTACACCCCCACCCCCAGTTCATGTCCACGGGTCATACACATAAGGTCCTTGGCTTCTCCATTTCCTGTACTATTCTTAACCTCCCCTGTCTATTTTGTACCTGCCAATTATGCTTCTTATTCCCTGTACCTTTTCTCCCTTTCTCCCCCTCCCGACTGATAACACTCCGTGGGATCTCCATTTCTATGATTCTGTTCCCGTTCTAGTTGTTTGCTTAGTTTGTTTTTGTTTTTAGGTTCAGTTGTTGATAGTTGTGAGTTTGTTGCCATTTTACTGTTCATAGTTTTTGATCTTCTTTTTCTTAGATAAGTTCCTTTAACATTTCATATAATAAGGGCTTGGTGATGATGAAATCCTTTAACTCAACCTTATATGGGAAGCACTTTATCTGCCCTTCCAATCTAAATGACAGCTTTGCTGGATAGAGTCATCTTGGATGTAGGTCCTTGCCTTTCATGACTTTGAATACTTGTTTCTAGCCCCTTCCTGCCTGTAAGGTTTCTTTTGAGAAATCAGCTGATGGTCTTCTGCAAACTCCTTTGTAGGTAACTCTCCTGTTCTCTTGGAGCTTTTAAGATACTCTCCTTATCTTTAATCTTGGGTAACTTAAATATGATGTGTCTTGGTGTGTTTCTTCTTGAATCCAACTTCTTGGGACTCTGAGCTTCTTGGGCTCCCTGGAAGTGTATTTCCTTTGCAGATTGGGGAAGTTTTCCTTCATTATTTTTTCAAATAAGTTTTCAATTTCTTGCTCTTCCTCTTCCCCTCTTGGCACCCCTATGATTTAGTTGTTGGAATGTTTAAAGTTGTCCCAGAGGTTCCTAAGCCTCTCCTCATTTTTTTTGAATTCTTGTTTCTTCATGCTGTTCCTGTTGGATATTTATTTCTCCTTTTTGTTCCAAATTGTTGATTTGAGTCCCGGTTTCCTTCTGTTCACCGTTGATTCCTTGTATATTTTCCTTTATTTCACTTTGTATAACCTTCATTTCTTCTTTCATTTTGGGACCAAACTCAGTCATTTCTGTGAGCATCCTGCTTACCAGTGTTTTGAACTCTGTATCTGATAGGTTGGCTATCTCCTTGTCACTTAATTCTTTTTCTGGAGTTTGATCTGTTCTTTCATTTGAGACATATTTCTTTGTCTCAAGTCACCTGTTATGTTGTAAGGCGCAGAGTCTTAGTTATTTGCTGAGGTGGGGCACTGCTTTTTGCTGCCTTGTAGCACTGTCTGTGGGGGAGGGGTCAGAGAGGGAACAATGCCACTTGCTTTGCTCTCGCTGCACTTTCCATCACTTTCCTTGTTTCTCACAAGTGGATTGTGCCTTTTCAGGTGCTGATTCCCAGGTGCGTGGGTTTGTGTACGTTTTAGGACCCTGTGGGTCTCTACAGTGAACTCTCCTGTGAGACTGGGGGTTTCTCCCACTGCTGCAAGCCCCACAGGTTTTTACAGCCAGAGGTTTTGAGTCTTTAGTTTCCCCGTGCCGAAACCCTGGGTTTCGGGTGCTGCCTTGCTCCCCAGTTGTTCCTCCAGGTTCACCCGCATGCAAATGAGGGACTGCCTGGTCCTCCAGGCACATCATCCCTGTCCTCCAGCCACTGCCTTGCCTCATGTCCGCTCTGCCCTGGCTGCCCATCTCTGCACCTCATTCCAGTCTGGATGAATGTTTTTTAACTCCTTGGTTGTTGGACTTCCATGCAGTTTGATTTTCTGGCAGTTCTGATTGTTTTTGTTTTTTAAATTATTTGTTATCCTTCTTTTGGTTATGTGAGGAAATGAAACGTTTTTACCTACATCTCCATGTTGGCTGGAACTCTCCTCAACATACTATGATTTCTAATAATAGGTTGATGTAGCCCTGATCTCAGTTATTAATGTTGTAAATAGTTATAACTAGTTGTGAGTGGGACACATATCCTAATTTTCTGTATGGAGTAAAATTTATTAGGTAAATTAAATACAGACTAACTAAGTGGTTTTAGATATTGGAAATCACTGAGTCATACCTGCATGATTTTTGTCATATTCAGGCTCTGCCAAGCTCTTCTTCCTTTTTGTTGTTTGATCTTTGAGGAATAATGAGGCAAGACCCAAAATACCGTACTATAAAAATGAAACAATCCTTTGAGAAGGGAGCAAACAAAGTGCAGTAGGTGTTCTAACTGGATAGACGAATCAACCCAGAATCTGACATTGAATTTTCACAGGAATTGAGCTAAGAGCATCCTAGGCAAAAGAACAGCCTAAGCGAAAGAACAGAGCCAGTCAGCTAATGATGACTTTAGAGCATTACCCTGGTTTGCTCTGCCACTCTCCCCTGTCCGCAGTGCTGCCTGATTACATTTCTCTTCACCCCAGCCTACTAAACTCCTGCTCCAGTAATTTCCCCTGTGAATACCAAAGTGAGTAATCTTATCGTAATCTGGTAGGAGATAGGAAGATATTAAAAGTTCATGAGCAGGTTTCAGGATTTTAGCTGTGCATTTTTAAAATTAATCTAGCAGGAGTGTGTAGGAAGGATTGGCCTGTGGAGAAAACAGGAGAGACAAAGTCAGATCAGTCATTAAGGCTCAAAGCTACCCCATCCCTGAAATCTCAAGACTGAAGGCCCTAAATCCATTTTTTTTTAATGATTTCTCAGCAACTGAAGGAAGAATAAGAAGTAAGAGATAAAAGAGGAAGCAGGTTCCATGAACACAGACAGTAAACCTGATGCTCATTTGGGTCACAGTTCTAGAATAGTGTCGTAGAGAGTTGATAATGATAAGAAGCTGTGTTTTTAGGGCCCATCATGAATTCTCTACCTCATCATCTCCTTGGATGAGTTTAATAGATGGAAAAAATGCAGTCGACACCATAGGTTTGATTGTGGTGGTCCACTTAACGATGTTTGTGACATTCTAGATATGATAAAACAATTTAGGCTGAATATGAGGATAGTCCCATAGCATGCTACTTTAAACGAAGCCTTTAAAAACTCTAACAAAAGGCTAATAGCTCACTACAATACACCAATATAACTTTCCCTGGTCTTCACACCTTGTATAAGTTTTTATGGTTCTATTTGAATTAAATATAGTCAAAATAATTAACTGCTCCATTTGGGAATCAAGAAACTTTCAGTTATATGTAGGTAGTTCTGCCATGTTTGTAGAAGTACTGATGAAGATAATACTGACAGCAAAAATTCTCAGTTTTAGTAGAGTTTTCTTAAATAGTTAAGCCTTCAAAAATGGCCAAAATGGAGGCCCATTAAATGTCCATTATCAGCTGGATGAACTCCTAGGCCTTTCTCATTTGGAAAAAAGGACGTTGCCACATAGGATAAAAGATTCCTGTTTATGGGTGGCTTCTGTGTCCCTGGGGAAGCTGTTCCTTCCAAAAAGATGGAACTGAGAGAGCCAGGGCTCATGCTTCCCAGGAAGAGAAGAAAGGAGTGGGAGGGGGGGAGTGTCTCTCTTTATATTCTTTACTTGTTAATCATCAAAGAGAGAAACATTGGATTATTTGAGAAGTCACTTTCATCTTATTAAAATATAGCAAAATGGACAAGATAAGAAAGAATTCCACTCTTTCTGTTGCCTGCAAGGAAAGATTAATTGAACAAATTTGCAGTACTAAGTTTAGTTTAGTTTTCCCCGAGGAGGAAAAACTACAACAGTGGTGCTGAGAGACAGACTCTATATTGCACAGTCCATTAACACTAAGGGAAATAATTATATTTTCAGTGATGACTGATGAGTTATTTTAGCTTGTTTATAAGCATTAAGTCTACATCAACAAAGCAGACTTTTAAAAATATTCAGGGCAAAGTATAAACAAAATCCGGTGGGTGTTTTTTTTTTAATTTATTTAAGATATTTTAGATATTTTCCCCAATTATTCAGTTTCCCTGATCCTATATGATCATTTCCATAAACTCTTACCAAATGACAGGGTTATCATATAAATAAAAAATGAAAATTATGTAAAAAACTAGCAAGATTAAATACGATTTTTTTCTGCAGTATTTTAAACTAACTTTCATTCATAAAGAAAACTAAGCTGAATGTAACATCTGACTTTCCTGATCATCAATTATAGCTAAACATATGTAATAACTTGCTTAAGGAAGTACTTTTGGACACTGCAATGGTTCTATTAAACACGTGATTATCTTATTTGAAGATCCTTCAGTGAAGAAAAGATAATAGTATGTTTTTTACTCTTAATTGCTAGAGGTAGTGATTCACTAAATTCCAATTTGTGCTTATGGGAATGGATGCATTTCATAATTGAACTACAGTGATTACTATTTCTACAATACTGAAATTGAAGACCCCATTTTATCACATACAGAGAAGATAGTGATAATTATGCATAAATAGTTAATTATCTTTCACTGCCTTATTATTTTTTAACTGAAAAAAAAATGCCATCCTATGGAATAAGTTGATTCTTTCTCAGATAGAGTCTGTGTTTTGGATGTTGAATTTTTCAATTTATTAATTTCTGGAAGAGTTAAGAAAGTTTGGAATCAAACTTTCTTCAGCTGTCTGTGATATAGACAACCGAAGAATCACAGGTTTTCTGTGGGTACCTGAGAGACATTTTGTTTGTGATAATAAGAGCTTGTACAATGATGGTAACTTCAGACTCTGGTTCTGTGGTTAACATCTCTTCATTGTACAGAGAATATGTATCTGAATTATTGGAAAAGCCAGTGATGACTTCTAATTTTACTCTTATGCTGAACATGTTTCATATGTGCATGTTCAATATCTGTAATCAGAATAAATGGCAGCAAGTTGTCAAAGGAGCTCAAATTTCCAAAGTAATTAGAAGCTTAACTTTCCAAAAACTTTACTGTAGTTGACCTTCAATATTTATTATAGGAAGAGTTGTTATTCTTCAACAGATAAGTATATTTTATAATCTTTGTATAAAAATCATAAACATTTTATGATATTGATTTTAACTTCTTGACAGAGGAGCCGTTTGATGGCTCACTTGTGCAGGGGCTTGTCTTCAGACAGGTGGAGTGCTCCCAGAATTGCTGAGTAAAGACAGTAATTCAAAGCTCTGTTAACAAATTACTTGCTAATTCAAGGGAAGGAAGAGCCTCAACAATAGCAAAATGATGCTCACAACTTTATATAAAGCATTAAAATTGGCATCACTAATAGTGGGACAACTGAACAGCTTATAGCTTGTGATGTGATATGATAAGAAGTACACAGAATCATCTGTGAAGTTTTCTTGTCAACAATATTAAAGGCCAGTCTAATGAAGTTTTTCTACATAACTTTCAGATTATAGAAAGCACAAAGATGTAGGAACAAGTTAAATGACACTACAAGGAAAGAATCAGACAAATAGATCTCTGATAATGTGGGTGTTCAATAAGAAAACTGGCCTAGTCACTTCAATACATTAATGTAGTGAAATAAATGTTTGGGGGACTGTTAAGATTAAAAGCAACTAAAGAGACATACTAGTAAATTAAATCTGTATTATTTATTGTGGAAGAACAAATTATTCTAAAGCTGAATGGCTTAAAATAAACTAACATCATTTCAGTTTCTGTGAGTAAGAAATCTGGGTATAGGGACTTCCAGACAAGATGGAGGCATAAGTAAACATGCTTCACCTCCTTGTACAACTACGTGAAAAAGTACAACCAGACCTCAAAACAACTAACACCCAGATCTGTCAGAAAACTGAACTGTTTGATAGTCTGACAACCAAGGACTTAAAGAAGCCTCATTCATCCAGAAGGATAGGAGGGGCGAAGGTGGGTGGAGAGGCATGGAGGCCTGGTGTGGAGTGGAGAGGTGGTGGAATGGGTGGTCCCACATTCATGTGTGTTGGATAAAAATTGGGAGGGATACCTCGGGAGCAAAGGATCCCTGCCCCAGGCCTTACCACACAGCCCAGGGTTCCAGTGACAGGAAGATAAATCCTTATAACTTCTGGCTATAAAAACTAGTAGGGGTCAGAGTTGTGAAAGAAGCTGCCAGATTCCCTGTAGACTCTTCTTAAACGGACCACGACACACAGACTTAGGACTTACACAGACCTATTCCCCCTGGGATTCAGCACCAGGGCAATGGCTAGAAGGACACCAGTAGCATATGGAGAGTAAGTAAAGTGACTAGAAGTAGGGGGAGTGTCAGGCAAACCTCCAGAAACCAGATAGCAGCATTGTCCCCTCTCTGAACCCTCCCCCGACAGAGTCACAAAGCAGTGAGACAGGTGACCCCACCCTGGCAATTACCTAAGGCTCCATCCCACACAATTCACAGATGCCTTTTTACAATAGACCATGCTACTGAAACAAGGAGTCAAAGCAGCTCTACCTAGTACACAGAAACAAACACAGGCTGCCAAACTGAGGAGACAAAGAAATATGGCCCAAATGAAAGAAAAGAACAAAATCCCAGAAAAAGAACTAAATTAAACAGAGATAGCCAACCTAACAGATGCAGAGTTCAAAACACTGGTTATCAGGATGCTCAAAGAATTAATTGAGTACAGAAACAGCATAAAAAAGACTGAAGAATAAATGAAGTTTACATTAAGTGAAATAAAGAAAAATCTACAAGGAAATAACAATGAAGGGAATGAGGCCAAAAATCAAATCAACAATTTGGAACAGAAGGAAGAAATAAGCATTCGACCAGAAGAGCAAGAAGAAATAAGAACTTAAATCAAAACAATAAGGATAGCGTAAGGAGCCTCTGGGACATCTCCAAACGCGCCAATATCCAATTCATAGGGACACCAGGGGGAGAAGAGGAAGAGCAAGAAACCGAAAATTTATTTGAAAAAATAATGAAAGAAAACTGCCCTAATTTGGTGAGGGAAATAGACATAGAAGTCCGGGAAGCACAGAGAGTCCCAAACAATTTGGACCCAAAGAGGATCACATCAAGACACATCATAATTAAAATGCCAAACATTAAAGATAAAGGGAGAATCTTAAAAGCAACAAGAGAAAAGCAGAGAGTTACCTACAAAGGAGTTCCCATAAGACTGTCAACTGATTTCTCAAAAGAAACTTTGCAGGCAAGAAGGGACTGGCAGGAAGTATTCAAAGTGATGAAAAGCCAAGGACCTACAACCTAGATTACTCTACCCAGCAAAGCTGTCGTTTAGAATGGAAGGGCAGATTAAGCGCTTCCCAGACAAGATAAAGTTAAAGGAGTTCATCATTACCAAGCTATTATTACATGAAATGTTAAAGGGACTTAAGAAAAAGAAGATCAGAACTATGAACATTAAAATGGCAACAAATGCACAACTATCAACAACTGAATTTAAAAAACAAACAAACCACCAGAATAGGAACGAAATCATAGGTATGGAGATCATTGGGAGGGTTATCAGTTGGGAGGGGGAAGGAAGAGAATGAGTGAAAATGTGCAGGGATTAAGAAGCATAATTTGTAGGTACAAAATAGATGGGGATGTTAAGATTAGTATAGGAAATGGAGAAGCCAAAGAACGTATATGCACAACCCATGGACATGAACATAAGGGGGGGATTGTTGGAGGGAATAGGGATACCAGGTGGTGGGGGGCAAAGGGGGAAAATTGGGACAAATGTAATAGCATAATCAATAAAATATATTTAAAAAAAAGAAATCCAGGTAGAGCTTAGCTAGGTGCCTCTCGCCAAAGCTCTCTTATGAGGTTGCAATTAAGCAGTCGACTAGGCTGCAGTCTCATCTGAAGGGTCATCTGGGTGGGGGGAGTATGAGGGACAGTTGCCATACTCATTTACATAGCTGCTGGCCAGCCTCAGTTCCTTGTGGCATGGGCATTTCCACAGAATCACCTTACAATGTGGCAGCTGGCTTCTTTCAGGATAAGTAATTCAAGAAAGGGCAGAGAGTAGTCAAGATGAAATCTGTAGCCTTTTTACAACTTAATCTCAAAAGTAACATCCTGTCATTGCGACTGTATTCTTGTCCGTAGAAACATTTCAATAAGTCTAGCTCACATTCATGGAGCTAAGGTGGCAGAATTATACAAGGATTTGAAGACAGAAACCACTGGGTGCTATCTTCAATGCTACTGACCACAAATTGCATAAAGCATGATCGACTCCAGTTGCAGGAAAAAAAACTATCAAAAGGTATTTCAGAGACAGTCAAGACAATTTGAATGTGAATTTGATACTAAGTAATATTATGGGCTTATTGTTAATATCTGAGTTGTCAATGATAATGTTATATAAGAGAAAGTATATTCTTAGAGGATACAGGCTTGAGTATTTAGGTGCCAAATTCTGTGATATCTGTAACTTATTTTCTAATTATATATACACATATATACTTAAAAACATATGCATGTACATGTACAGATAACTATTCATATAAATGGAAAAATTGATAAAGTAGTAACAGTGATTGAACCTAGGTTGTGAGTAGATAGATGTTGATTATCCTATTCTTTCAACTTTTCAGTTTGTTTTGAATATTTTTTATAATAAAACATTGGATAACATGATGTATTAAGTCAGCTTTACTTCTGTCTTGTTCCAGCAAAACCCGGTAAGAGGAATTGCACAGAGCCACACAAACTTCTCAAACTTGTAATGACTGTTGAAGATATTATAGTGAAAAACACCTCATACTGTTAATAAACACAGCTTCTCCCAGGTCCACATCTATTGCTGTACTACCTCTTACATTCTTTAATACCTATGATCATATGGTGACCACTTAGGGAAAGGGTGAAAAGATGTCCTGGGAGAGTTGGGACCTATGGATGTTAACTACAATAGATTTGATGACTTTTATCATAGCCAGTTAAGCTATTATTTTGTATTCTTTTTATATGTCCTCCAGGATTTTTGCAAATTTCCATGCTTCTATGATATAACTTCTCTTCTACCGAAGTTAGTTTCTTCACCCCTTCAATCCATCACATTATATTCCAATATTATTTGATAGGGAGTCATAAGTGTGATTTACATCTGCTGATGAGCTCTGTCTTCACTAGAGCTGCTTTCGGAGCCATCTGGCAGTTTTCTAGAGCACATACTTTTCTGAGTTTTTACAGAGACTATGCTATCTTTCATCATATGTGATGTACTAGCTTTAAATTTTATCCTAGGCCAGAAGTACAGATTCATTAATATTAGGAAGTTGGCCTTTTTTATTCTTTCGAATCCTCTTGCAATATAATTGTGATCTCCATAGTGTAATCATTTATTAAACTGCTTTTAAAGTGGTCTTTAAAAAGCTCTTGGTAATATCACTCAACACTATCAACCATAAGAGCATATCCACAGGAATAATTACTAAATCTGTGTTGTTTTTCTGATTCCCCACTCTTTATTTTAACTAATTTTATTAGCTACCCTGTATGGCATCCAAAACCATTATCAATTGTGGATTTTTTCAGACTACTGTATCTCCTCCCAATGGTATATTGGTTGTCAAAATTAATATCATTAATAGAACTTGTAGACTGATGTGTGGTGATTCCTGCCATTCTTAGGGATATTTGAGAGGAACAGGACTGATTTTTAGGTATTATGTATGAGGAGGGACCCCCAAAATGCAGAATTATTTTAATAAAAAATTGTATTTATTCTTTCATGTTGAAACTTCAGTCGCCTTCAAAGTATTCTCAATTTGATGCAATACACATATCAAGACGTTTTATCCACTGCTCAAAATAGTTTTTGAACTAGTCAATTATGATGCCTTTTAGTGCTTCTGCTGTTTTTTTGTTGCACTTCTTCAAGATGGGCAAAATGTTTTACTTTGAGGAGTTCTTTTCATTCAGGAAAACAAAAAGAGTCACTTAGTGTGAGATCTGGTGGATAGGAAGGGTGAGGCATGGAGGGTCATGCCATTTTTGGTCAAAAACTGCTGAACACAGCGTAGTGTGGGCAGGTGCACTGGTAAATCACCCATCATGAAATGGACAAACACGTTAAAAGAGTCTTCCAAAAAAAAAAAATTACTGAAGCCAAATGCAGCGTCTCACAATAATGCCAGCTGGTACACTGATACAGATGGGTTCCTAGAATGCCTAGTGGGGGAAGCCTTTACTATGGGAGCCTGTCCTCCAGAAGATAATTCTGGGTTTTTTTGGGGGTCCTCTCTTTGTATTCTACTGTGTGATCTAGGGTACTTTCATAATTTAATCATAAAACCAGGACATTTCAAACAATGTGCCACTTAAAAAAATGTTTTTCTGATAGCAAAATCATTATATAACCATGGTAGAAAGTGTGGAAAATACAAGAAAGCATAAATGATAAAATAAAATCCACTTTAACCCTATCATCCATGAAGAATCACTGGTAACAATTTGTTCCATTTTTAATGATCTTTCCTCCACCTGCCAGGAGAGCATATGAGGTAAGGTGAGAAAGTCTGCATATAAGAGGGGAACAAGAAATAAAACAAACAAAAAACCAATGAAAGGAAGAATAAAGGAAGCCTGAGGGAGGTCCATACAGAATAGCATGGTGGCCCCATAAAATTTTCAAAGTCCCAAGTCACGTTTAGCCCACTGCTGTACCGTGCCGAGAGTTCTCTGTATTTCCAGGGTGTCTCATTCTCATTAGTCCAAAGTGGCTGATCTGTTTTACCTCTCGTCTCTGCATGGTAGCCAGTAGGATGGAAGAAGAAAACTGAATGGGAACCCACTCTCTGCTCTTCAAAGAGACTTCCCAGAAATCCCAATTGGAAGAATTTATAAACATCTAATTGGCCAAAACGTAGTCATCGAGTTGCAAGGGTGCCTGGGTGTAAGGTAGGCGTTGCAATAAGAGAGAGAAACTATGAGAATAAATGAAAGACAGTATTAGAATTTATATCGGCTGGAATTATCTTCAGATGGTGAGCTAATAGGTGACTTAATTTTCTCTCTCTGTGTGTGTGTGTGTGTGTGTGTATCTCATTGTGATTTCTAAGTTTTCTGTAGTAAAGTTATAGATGGTTCTGTAAAGTAGCTGAATGTATCAGGCATCATTTATTTGTTTTGAAATAATTAACTACAGTTGATCCTTGAACAATGTGGAGTTAGGGGCAAAGACCCCCTGTGTAGTTGAAAATCTTAGTATAACTTTTGGCTTCCCTGAAACTTAACTACTAATAGCCTACTCTTTTTAAAAAGATTTTATTTATTTATTTATTAGAGAAAGGGGAAGGGAGGAAGAGAGAGAGAGAGGAAGATAAACATCAGTGTGTGAGAGAAACACTGATTGTCTACCTCTTGCCTCTAGCCTGGGACTTGACCTGCACAACCCAGGCATGTGCCCAGGAATCGAATGGGGGACCTTTGGGTTTGCAGAATAATGCTCAACCCACTGAGCCACACGAGTCAGGACTAATAGGCTACTATTAGTGAAGGGAAGCCTTACAAAAAAACATTAACAGTTGATTAACACACACTTTGCATGTTATAGGTATTATACACTATACTCTTACAATAAAGTAAGCTGGAGAAAAATAGATGTTATTATGAAAATCATAAGGAATAGAAAATACATTTACAGTGTTTATTGAAATAAACCCACATTTAAGTGAACCCATTTAGTTCAAACCTGTGTTGTTCAAGATCAACTATATTTTCTTTTTTTGAGGAACACATGCATTAAACTAGTACTGATATTATCATTTTTGAAGAGAAGTAAACTGATCCTCCAGAGAGGTAAATAAATTTTTCAGTACCACAAAGCTTATGAGTGATAGAAACTGTAAAGCATTTAAAAAGTACTTATTACACAAAGCCTGTTTCTCCCTGAAAGGGAAAGACTAATGTTTATTAAGCACTTGAATATGCCAAGCACATACAATATATATGAGTCCCAGTCTACTTAATTATCTAAGCTGAGGATAAGCAAATATTTTCTATAAAGAAACCAGATCATTAATATTTTAGGCTTTGTGGGTACAGATACAAAATCAGGAATATTATTTAGGTACTTATATAACCAAAAACAAACAAACAAACAAACAAATTTCTCTTTGTTTCTAACCATTTAAAAATATAAAAACTATTCTTAACTCATGGGAGGTACAAAGTTAGGGGGCAGCCCTTGTTCACTGGCCTCTGTCCTGCATAGTCCAGTACAATATGCAGTGACTTGATCCTTCACAGATGATCAAATAGTGACTTAGAGTGCTTGCCTGTTTCACAAAACTAGTCAACAGCAGGGCTGGTATTGGGCCCATGTTTATCTGTCTCCAAACCTATGCCCTTTCTACTTGGCTATGCCGTGGAACATGTATACTTTTATATCGAAATACAGGTTTTCTAGTGGAAGAAATTGTCATCTTGAAGGGAAAAGTATTTCCAGACCCCGCCAGGATCATGTACTTTCAAGTTAGACGCTTTCTTCTTTCCTGGTGCCATGATGTACTTCAAGTTAATGACCCATTTAGAAAACCGTGTATAATAAGCTCTTGAAAGAGCGAAGCTCTGTCTAGTTAAACTATTTATTTCACTTCAAGTGAATCTGATTTTACCCTTCGGCATTAGTGCAGACTAAAATCTTTGCATTCAAAAGGAAGAAAAGGAAAGATAATGTTTTAACTTTATTTTAACATAGAGATTTTTGAGAGGTAATCAATAATATTTCTGTTCCTCATTTTGTCTAAATGATATTGTGATTGTTTCTTTAAGGAGAAGGCTCAGAGGCCTGGGTTGTCAGCCAAGGGATGTGAAGGCAATGTATTCACCAGGAATGATGACAAATCTGCCCCTGCCAGGGGGGCCTGACTTGCTGAGCCACATACCCGAAAATAAGAAATGACAGACAGCAATTGGAGCTGACAAGGAGGGGCCTTTTAGGAAGGTGTCTTGTGAATTGAGCATGAAGAGCGGGGTTACCGAGTGGCTTTAAAGTTCATCGGTTCTCAGTGGCCTCAGGCTCGAAGACCCTCAGTCGGGATAGAGTCACTGAATGTCTAATTAATCATAGCTCTCCTCTGTTGAGCTCCGCTGGCTTGTCAAGGTTATTACACAGCTAGTTGGGAAATTCTAATTTTTACGACAACCCTGATAAGGATGTGTTATTCAAAGCTGAGGCTCAGTGAGATGTGTTAGTTTTTCAAGGTCACACAGTTGGAGGTGGTAAAGCCTCAATTCAAGCCCAGTCTTTTACTCCAAGGTCCTGCCTTCCGCCGTACCACGCTGCTGCTGGTCTGTCCGGTTAATGCCGCCCCAGAGGGTGGCGTTGGAAGTGTGCACAGAGCATTTCTCTCACTGCTTTAGCGTAATTGTACTTGTGACATAGACCAAGCCCTTCTGGTTGGTCTGGAAACACGATTACAGGTATTTAATTTGTGGTTCCTATATTCATTGAATATATTCGGGAAGTATGGTGTGAGTTTTTTAATTTGAAGGTCAGATTTTAAGCTACTGGAAAACTACTGAGAAAGTAAGATCTTTCTTACTTTTCTGCTTTTGAAACTTGATGACTGACTTCTTCCTAAAAAGGAAGAAGTAGGTTGGTTTCTTTTCAAGTTAACATGATTAAGCAGTACAATTCAAATATAGGGACTGTCAAAGTGAGATCTACAGAAATCCTTTGCTGTGAGGGTAGAACTTGCTTTGAGATGGAAGTTAATAGCTTTACAAAGTTCACCCAAATAAGACATTTAGAACAAACTTCTCAAGTCGTTTGAATATGGCAATTAAAGAAATTAAAGAGCATGGTTTATTGGGCATTGAGGAGTACAAGTGGAACTGCGAACATTATTTTATTAGTTCGAAGCCTTTTATGTTCTGAAGCTGTTTACCTCTCTAGCCTTATTTCTTGCTGTTTGCTACTACGGGTTTTCTTTTTCCTGCCATGAACATTATTTCCTTACATGTGCGCACTTCTTCTCCTTTGAGGCTTTGCTCTGTTCTTGCTGTTGCCGAGGTGAAGACTTACTTCCTCTCCACTTTCAACACCCGCTGGCTCTTTACTTACTCGGGGAGCCTACACCCCTCCACCTCTAGGCTGGCATGGGAGTGGCCCTCCACTGGCCCAGAACCTACATGAATTTATCTCTCCAATATCATTTGCCAATAATGTACTGGCACTTGCTTATTGATTTTTTCAGTAGGCCATGAATTTCTTGAGGGCAGAGACTTTTTCTTTTATTGTCTCCATAACCCAATGTCTGGTCTCTCATATACTGTCTGCAAAAGCTTATTAGGTGATTTCATGTTATCAAGGTTTGTTCGATCTCCCTAATAATGTGTTTACTTTTAATTCACCTATCTCCCTGCTTTAGACAAAGTTTTAAATATCAGACAGTTATAAGGGAGGGAAATTCACTGAGTCAGTTTAGGTTTTTCCTACTTTGTCAGGATGGACTTCTCTGAGAAAATCTGAAGACGGGTTTACTTAACCTGCAACTCTCTTGGTGGTCAATATCAGTACAAATTATTCAAAAGTGTAGTAGTTAAAGACCTTTTCCAGTAAAACATAGATTGAAAAGTGACGGGGAAATGGGTGGCTAATTAGGACTTTTTGAGAAAATATTGAAAATACAATTAATGTAAGGTTATAACCACATTTTAATAATATATGTGCTCATGTAGGGTGATTTAAAGTTTTTCTTTTTTCTAGCCCAAAGGTTTTTATTTTCTTAATTAAAAAAAATTTTTTTCCCAATGGTTGTTTTGGATTTGGCTTGGTTTTTCAGAGTAATAAAACATCACAAAATAGATCCAGCTATATGTCATTACCTATTCTCTCACAACTGTGTAAATTAGTGGAAACATGGTTGAAAGCCATACATACAGAAAGAGAAAATCTAAATTTGAATAACAAAGTCCTATACAACATTTGGACAGTTTTAGCAGTTTCTAAGAGGAGTCGTCCTCTAAGACCCAATCAAATCTCCAATATCTGATTTCTAAAGGGAGACAGAAATAGTTTTATACTGAAAGTGCCCTACAGCTCTAAATCACCAGCCTTACTCCTTGGGGTCCCAAAGCCTTGGTTATCTCTTTTGTTCTCTTTGTCACTAAGTAACAGAATGAACCCTTCATCTCCCCTAATTCTTGGGAAGTTAATTAAAAAACCGACAGTACTACGGATTTTCCAAGTTGGTGAAAAAATCATGATGTCCCTAGGCCTGTTTAGCCTACTGATTGGAGTAATAGGAGTTGAAAAATGACCAAGTTAGTTCTAAACCAAATAAACTTTTGGTTCAGAACTGAGATAAGTGCTGAGCCCAAACTGGGGCTCATTACTGGCTAGAATAATGGCACATAAACTTTGGGGCGGGTATTTTTGAAGGGAGATTCAAGAACCTGACTGCAGTAAGAGATCTAATCCCGCTGAGACAGTCTGCTAGTAGAAATGGGCTCTGCAGCAGTATGTGTCAGAAATGTGGACACTGACATTTCAGGATTGCCCTCCTTAGACCATTCCCGCAAGGAAGGGTTGCTTGCTTGCTTGCTTGCTTGCTTGCTTCCTTCCTTCCTTCCTTCTTTCCTTCTTTCTCTCTTTCAATAGTTGGCTGAGTTAAAATTTCAGAATTGAAATGATGCTTGAAATAAATAAAAATAATATGCACATGGTTATTTTATGAAATGCACATTTTTTATCTATATATTTTTACTGTTGTTCAATTACAGTTGTCCCCATTTCCCCCCCATTTCTCTCCCCTGCCCTACCCACCACCCACCTTCCACTTTCAGTGCTTCCCACTCTTCCCCACTGTCTTTGTCCGTGGGTCCTTTATACATGTTCCGTGACTTGACCCTTCCCCCTCTTTCCTCTGGTCATTATCAGTTTGCTCTTCATTTCCATGCCTCTGGTTCTATTTCACTCACTTGTTTGTTGAAATGCACATTTTTTACCGACCTTCCCAGCTCAGTTCTACCCTCACCTAATTTCCTGTTGCTGTACTTTTCAGAGTTTCATATTCAAAATAATGGTGGGAACACTTGGCATGGAAGCCGACAAATTTATCTTCTCATTCCCCTCATGCCCAGCCCACACGCACCATGTTTCGTGCAAGGGTCCAATTTTTAATGTTCGCATTTAGAATAAGAGTGTAGCTGAAAGGGAAATATGGTGAGTAGAAAAATATGACTCATTGATTTTATATATAGGTAAGATTTTTGAAAGTTCATTCTTATTTTGGGAAGTGTTTAAAACTGATGGAAATTGTTCTAAAAACTAGCTAAATAATAATGATAAGCAGGGAGCAGACTTGGGTTTGGATACCCGTGGTTCTCAACAATCGTGGTGGTTTACTAATCAATACTCTGAAAGAAGGAGTTGTTCTCTATCTACCTCATTGTTATTGCGTGAACCTTGCCTTCCTATGGGGGTTAAGTTGCCAAGTTCTTCAGGTGAAACAGAAGAACTTC
Organism: Mormoops blainvillei; assembly: GCA_004026545.1. Classification (NCBI taxonomy): domain Eukaryota; kingdom Metazoa; phylum Chordata; class Mammalia; order Chiroptera; family Mormoopidae; genus Mormoops; species Mormoops blainvillei. The sequence goes on along the minus strand of PVJD01001431.1, from coordinate 50,923 downwards.
TAGTACTTCTCACTGACTGACTCCCATGAGGGGAACCCCAATGTAGGTAGAAAATTGCTCTCCAATATTAGTTAGCCATTTGAATAAAATTCATATTCACCAATAGTGACACCCCTTTATTTTTTTCCAAAAGCATTTCTTCCAATTTACAGTTAAGATGCAGTATCTAATTTTAGTCCATAATTCTCGAGGATGCCACTTTAACTAATGGAGTGCACTAAGCGACAGCCTTATCTTTCTCCCAGGCATTTCAAATCTAGGTTTAATTTAGATCAGCAGTTCAGGAACAATTTATTTGTCAAATGCATGTGGCAGACCATGGCTTTCCTCCCTAATGTCCATCTGTGGAGCACTTTGAGACTTTGCTAAAATGATGAATTGATATGTCTGGCGAGAAACAGCTTGTTACCCAGAACAGTGGCATACGTAGATTGGAAACCGGCATCTGCAACTAAGACCACAGGTGGTAGCTCATAATAAGGCATCTGTGAACGTTAAGGATTTTTGAAGCTATTTAATTTTGTCTTTCCTTTTCTCTCCACTAGACCAAGAGTTTTCTTGTTAAGCTAACATCTCATTTGCTGAAAGATTGGTTACATTATTAGAGGCAATGCCTTTACATTTCCAATATATCCAAGAGTCCTTTTGAATCCTGACACTTTTTGCAGCCACAAGTTAGCTAACAACTGGTCTAGACCATGGAGTTCCTCAGGAGGCTCAGAGCACAGCTTTCTTTTTTGCAGGGTAATTTGTATCCTTATGGAACCTGTTATTTTAAAGAGAAACAAGTACAAGTACCGTGCAGCATCGATGGCACTTACAAGGAAACAAATACTAAATGTTAGTCCGTAGTTAAAATATAGGGCTTATTTTTATGGACTATAGATGATGAATCCAAAAGCTGAGGTGGAGGAGTTCTCAGAGTTCACCCAGGGCAGATTAGCAGTTGATGAATGATTTAGTTCCCTTGTTAAATAGCCACTTTGTACATATTTAAATTCTCCCAGTGATAACTTAACCTTCTCCCAGAGAAGCTCATTGAATTTTCAGAATGCCTCTGGCCTCTCTGTAACTTATCTCCAGTGAGCCAATTTCTCCCTCTTTTCCTTAAAAGTGACTCCTGTTTGATTCAGATTTATTCACCAAACATTTATTGAACATCGATTCGGCCAAGCGTGAGCCAGGTTTCTGGGCTGCGTGGTTGGAGAAGACACAGTTCTTTTTCCGAAGAGCTCATAGTCAATCAAGGGAAGCAGAAAGGAAAAAGAAGAGATTACAGTGCAATAGGATAAATACCATGTTAGAAGTATCACAGAGCAATTCAGGAGCATATGAAGAAAGCACGTAACCCTGACTTTATAAGCAGGCTTTCAGAAAGAGGTAATATTTAAGTTCGGTCTCGAAGGATGCACAGCGAATTACCTGTACAAATATTAAAACAGCATAAGCTTTTTAGAGACAGATTAAAAAACAAAACAAAACTACTTCCTTGTGCAGTTGAATTTTCCAAGTCATTTAGCTATCTCATAAAATTTATGTTGTGACTGAGTTTGTACAAACAAAAAAATATAAAGTATGGTAGATTCTTCGATTTTATAATGGAAAATTCCAGAAACTTTAATATTGTCCACATTCTCAGTGAACACAGATTGAACTGTACGATCTTCAGTAGCTAAGTGGCTCCTATCTCACTCTCTGATTCATGCTCGTGCACTGAGCTTTGCATATACAGTGTTTTGTTTGATTCTCATAGTGGTACTCTCGAGGTAGATACTGCAGTAGACATTGTATGTCCTGATACTTCTGGGTCCACCAGTTACAAGCAGCGAACACTGTGAATCTGGAATTACTAAGGCAGAAACGTATTAGTTGTACTGTATGAAAGTAATGTCCCTGCTAATGACTGAATACCATGAGAGCACATTCTTTGGGACACTGTCCAACTTGCATACAGCTTAAACCAATAGAAGCGGGCCCTTTGTTGCCCTAAAAGACACCTGAATGGTAGCAGAGGGCACGGTCTCGTACAGGCTTCCAGTTACTTCTTCCTTCTGACCTTTGTGTGTGGTTCTTGTAGTCTTGGTCAGTACTGACAGACATGGTTCATGGCCCTGGTTTTCTCACTTATTGCATTATAAGAAATAAAGTTTCATGCTTTATATTTGAATGGCATTTAGCAATCATTTGGGATTGCTGCTACAATTTGATGTTGGATTACAAAGTCATATGTGTGTGTTATATAATAATATACGTGTATATATATCACTTTAAACTGTTAATATTCTTTGCTCCTAGCCTGTGTGTATAGACAGGGTGGAACGAAAGTAGGTTTATAGTTGCAAGCATGCGAAGTAGTTTATTCTTGTATTATTATTTATTAATTATTGTATTATTTTCCAAATGAGCAACTGTAACCTAACTTTTACCCCACCCCATGTATTTATGTGCATTTGTGTTTACATATTTGGCCTGTGAAACATATGTGATATTATATATATTATATTTAAGAAAAAACAAACATTCATCAAACTCTTAGTCTTTTGTTATGAAATGAGGATTATTAAGAAATGGTATCTTGCCTACCATTTCTAACCTAGTATTACATTGAATGCTTATTCTAAGAAATGAGGAAAAATTTAATATTTAAAAAAATTTAGAGTATAAATAGAGTTGCATTTAAGGCTTTGGTACATTTGAGATCAAATGATAGTTGTGATTACAAGTCTAAGTAATCTGTAGATGTAAATCTTTCAGTACATTTATTTTTCACTTAAATTTTGTTAAATTATTAGTTTTAATTTAAATAATTTCTTCTCTGTATTAAGAAAGTTTATTTTAAGTGCTTTTGTTTCTCAGAAAAACTAAAGCAAGTTCATGTGACCAGCATGAGAATGCTGGGATGGTCACCATGTGCGTGTGGGTGCATGCCAGGTCAGGCAGTAGCAATTTTGTTGCCATAGTGACCATTTAGAATCTACTTTAATAGGCTATGTAGGCAGCTTAATATAAAAAGGCTTGTTTTTCAACATTATGTTCTCAAACCAGCCTAATGACTAATCGAAATAAATTTTTGGAGGAAAGGGGCAGGTCAGAGCTTTAAAAACAGCAGCAACTGGAGAGCATTATGCTAAGTGAAATAAGACAGGCAGTGAAAGACAGATACTGTATGACCTCACCTATAAGAGGAACCTAATGAACAAAACAAACAAATGAGCAAAATAGAACCAGAGGCGTGGAAACAAGGAACAGACTGACAGCAACCAGAAGGGAGCAGGGAGGGGGAGGAGGGGGTAAGAAGGGGAAGGGTCTAATCAACAAACAGGTATAAATGACCCATGGATGTGGACAACAGGGTGGGGACTGACTATTGGAGCCGGGGGTAGGGGTGGTGGGAGTGGGGCAGGGGAGAACAATGAGGAAAATTGGGACAACTGTAATAGAACAACAATAAAAATAGCTTAAAAAAAGCAACAACCCAGCAGCAACATCCCTAATATCATGTTCAGTTTGAATGTCACCCATCTCCTATCTGCCAAACTGAAGTAACAACTATGCCCAGCATTGGAAAGGTGGAAAGGAGTATGAAACTGCCTGACTTTGAACACGGATTTCCACCATCTCTCTGTTTATGATATAACCAGCATTTGGAATGCACACTTTTTTTTTTCTGGAAAGGGAGGGGGGACTAGGTGATGAAGGGATTAAGCCAAAGGGGGGAAAGAGAAAACCTCCTCCACAAAAAAACCCAACAACAGAAAATCCTCACACACACAAACATGGTAGTTACCAGAGAGAAAGGGAGACGGTGGGAGGTAGCCAGAGGGTGAAGGTGGACAAATAGTGATGGAAGGAGACTTGACTTACAGTGGTGAACACAATACAGTATGCAGATGATGTATTATAGAATTTTACACCTGAAACCAATGTAATTTTATTAACCAATGTCACCCCAATAAATTCAATAGAAATGTTTTCCTCATATGGAGAAATAATAAATTAGAAGCAAAATTATAGAGTCCTTGTTAAATACATTTATGGGAACTCTTGGTTTAGTTTTTACCTTTTCCATTGTCCTACTTGAAACTGTGTCTCCTTTTTCATTTGAGAGAAGTGAGTAATTTAGAATTTAGATAAGGAGGTATAAAGAATTCAGAGAAGAGTGTCTTCATGTTTAGTTATTATTAGGATTATGCATATTACGATATTCACATAATTCACTTGTTATGAACATATAAACTCATATTCAGAAATACTTTTTATTGTTATTGTTCACTGCTTTTATTTAATAACACCATTTGACAAACAAGGAAAAATTAAAAGAGTAACGTATTTCCAAGATTCTGTGACACTATTAATGATATGATGAGCCATTATTTTAATGACAGATTTTGGGGTGGGAAGGAATAAAATATTAAATACATGGAGTGACTATAGGCGAGTTCTAATTACAGAAATGTCAACATGTGAATGAAGCATCCATGTTAGCAGTGAAAAAACACGGAACTTAGAAATAAAAATATTAGTGAATAAGAGGATTAAAAGATTAAAAGAAGAATGAGCCCTGGCCAGGCTGTTGGTTGGCTGCAGCTTCGTCCCACACACCAGGAGATCGAAGGTTTAATCCCCAATTAGGGCACACACATGGGCTGCAGTTTCAGTCCCTGGTTGGGGCATGTGTGGCCCATTGATTTTATCTCTCTTACACTGATGTCTCTTTCTCTCTCTCTTTCTCTTTCCCCGTCACCCCTTTTCTCTCCCTCCCCCTGTCTTCCTCCTCCTCTCCCTAAAACCAATAATAATAATAATAAAAAACATATCCTTGGGAGAGGATTAAAAAAAGAATGAGAAATAAAATATAGCTCATGCAACAGTGGCTTCATTAGAATTTTATCCTGATGGTAAATAAAATATATGGTTTTAAAAATATCTTAAGAGAGTTTTTATGTATATTATAAACTTTGATAGATTTTATTTATATCTATAACTAGATTTATTTATTTTCTGTCATATTTATTTACTGCTCCTAAAATAAAATGTGTGCATTTACTTTAAGTATATTCCAAAAAATAATTTGGCACCAAATGCTACTTAGCTTTTGGCAACAAGCATAGACTTAGTTTACTAAGAGAAAGAGAAAAAGCATTAGGCTTTGACACAAATTCTGGAGGACTATTAGGAGCTAACAAGGAGGCTGGTCAGTAAATAGCCAGAACATTAAATTCAAGGTCAAGATTATGTTGGCAGCCAGAGGGAAGAGGTGTCATATAAAAGATGGGAACAGGAATTTACACTTGGCCCAACCAAAATAAGGTCTGCTAAGCAATTTGTCTTGCCAGTGCTTATTGGCCTATAATAAAATATCTCATAATGCTTCTGCAGGGTGCAAGCAAACTCCTCCTTTGATGAGACTGGGTTAAATTTCAGGTATATCATCATATCTTTATTGATTAACCCATTTTGATCTAATTCAGCTGTACTACAGTAGATGTGAAGAAAAACAATCCTATGTTGGATTACTTTAGAAGTTTCAAAGTATGGTGATCCAACTACCTTATCTGTTTCTCCATTGTTCTCCTTCATCCACTGACCCCTCCCCCCCAAATACCTTCATAGTGTTTTAGCATGTCTGTTTTTTGCAGATGCTTCCCTCCTGCAAGTTTGACAAAGTACTGCTTAACTAAAACTAATGTACCCTTTCTATGCTGTTCTCTATGTCTGAGTTGCCTTTCCTTCTTCAGCCTATTTTTTTTAGATATTATCTTTTCAGGTATTATTTCTTTTCCAAGGCTTTCCTTAAATCCCAGCTGCCATGCAATGCCTTTTCTTACCATTCTATCCAAAGTCTCTAAGGACTTAGTTATTATACTGTGTTTAAGAGTGTCACCTTATTTATTTAAAAGCAACAACACCAGCAACTATTGATTTGAATCCGGACTCTACCTCTACTTAGTTTCCGTAAGTTTTAGAAAGTACTTAAGGCATGGCTTCTCTCTGTGTAAAACTGGGAAATTAATCTAAAAACCTTATTATAAAGTTGGTGTGAAGATGAAATGAACCTGGCAGATAAATAAGCACCAACTATTATGATTACCAGCATGGCACTTAATACCACCAGACTTTCTCACCCGTTTCCCCTTTAACACTAGAATGTCAGTTCTTGAGCACATGAAATGTGCGTTACTGTATTATATCACTTCTTGTAATACAATTGATTCCCAACCCACATGTGTAAATCAGCCTTTTCTTGGAGAGGGTGGTCACACTAAGTTTTAGTTTTATATGGCCTTTAACATACATGGTACTTTATAGTGGATGAACTAGCCTTCATTGTTACTTGAGTTATACTTCCCATAGTGCCCTTTATAGAAATTGCTTAATATTAAATTAAATGATATAGTCCTTGTGTCTGACCAAACATTTCTTAGAACAGCTTTAAAAAAGAAGTGTGGATTTACTATTTGCCATTTTTCTCCCTGATGATAGGCAATTGCAAAGTCATACAACAATGTAGAAGGTGGAGCAAAAGTAGGTTTATAGTTGTGCTTAGGGAACATAATACAATAATTAACGAATAATAGTATAAGAATACAAGGCATACTCTATGTTTCACTTGCAACTGCAAACCTTCTGTTGGCCCACCCTGTATATATCCTTAATCCTGAACATCATTCATGGGCCAGATCCCTAAAAAATGGTCAGTCGAACGCCCCTAAGTCTACCCAAGCACATGCTTAGATTTTAAAGGTATGTAGAGGTGAGCGGGCCAGTGTCCACTGCTGAAAGAACTCACGGAGAGTGCTGATGCCTCATATTGGTTAAGGTGCTCACCCCTTCTTAGACCAAAACCTTTATCTCATAAGCAAAATGGAAGAACTGTTATTTTGCTTCCATTCCTGTTCCTCTGACGGAGCGTTAACGAATGGTAAAACAGCCAAAGGAGGAAAAACTAATAATTTGTGTCAGTCCTTGAATATAATATGTGACTTGATTTTACTGGGGTTTCATGATAAATACTGAAGTTGACAAAACTCAACTGGTCTATCGTCTGTGGCCTTCACAATGATCAAATAAATGAATAATAATAAACAACCAGTGACAGGGATTCTATTAGATCTGTTATGCAAGATTTCTTTAGCGAAATCCCAACTCTTTAAAAGGACAAGAGGTTTTTAATTGCTTTTTCCCATCACTGTATTAACATATATGGATAATTATGCAGATTTTTTTCTGTGTATTTACTAATAATCACAAAAGCATTATAGCTTGTTATTAATACCTATGAGTGTTAGGAAGTATCTATACCAATGTTCACTTTCAGCGAACATGTCCGTGCTCCTTCGCTGGGGTTTAATTCAATTGCAGTTTGGTATCTGGCTTATTCCGTAAAGAAAATAAAGTTAAAGCTGAACAGAATACAAATTTCAAACCAGCAGAGTTTAAAACATAATTTATTCTGGTTAGAGGTCATATTGTTATAAGAAAACAGATAGTTCTGTGAAAATATTATCTACATTAGCCAATTCTTCGAATCCTAATATAGAAGTACTCTCAGGTTGTTTTCCTTAGTGACACAGCGCTGTGGTGCATTTTAGGAGCGTTACTTCTGGAGGTGGCCTGTATTTCAAAGCCCAAGTCTGCCACTTTCTAGCTGTTGATTTAAGCAGATTATATCAGCCCTCTCAGTCTCAGCTACCTCTTCAAAATGAGCTAAGGATGGAACATGCCTCATACAATATGTTTTGAGAATTGCTGACATAATGCTCATCAAGCACCCAGCACATGATTTGACACATGGAATGTGCTAGATAAATAGTGACTATTATCTATTAATTAAATCTTTTACACATGTGTCACATTTCTAAAAGAGCTCTTAGTGAAGTGCTGCTTTTTATTTTTTATTTGAGCCTACTTAAATCTTTTAAAAATAACGCAGAAATAAAAGTATCTTTGCAATCGAAAGATTAATATCAACAGCTTTGGACAACAAAGCCTATGTCTTGATTGTTGCTGAGATTCATTATTATAACTGGCACTGTTTTTCAGCCCTACTTGGCATCATCTCTAAATTGCCTGAAGATGTTTTGAGGATACAAATTCAGAATAAAGTGTTCGTGAATTAGGATTGTTAGACAATAGTAGTCACTATGGCAGTGAATGGATTTTATTCTCAAATGGAAATGTCTGTTTTCAGGTTGGGACATGAATTCGTTTGCAATAACATTACCCTGGGAGGCATAAAAGTAGGTACAATGCTACTGAGAATCAGTGACTTGCTTTCTAACTTCAGGGAGCATCTTTGTTGTTGTGTTGTTGTTTTAGGAAAGCATGAAACACAGTTGGCTGTAGGGTGGTGGAAAGCAGATGAAACAATCACTAGGGCCTTGTCCTAATTGCTGCTCAGATTCTCATTCGGGACATCTGATAGCGTCATGTGTCTTTGCCTCCCTGAATCTCAGGTTTTCATGCTTAAGGGGGCATGAGGTGATGATCTATGGTGCCTCTTACCGCTGACATTATGTAGTTCTAATTTCTAAAAGAATTTAGTCATAATTTACCTGCTGTTACGAACTAAACAATGTCATAGCCACTTAAAGCCATAGATTCAAGAGCATGATGATTGAAACTGGAAACAAATATACCTATGATCTCTCAAAAAAAATAAGTTGTTTTTTTCTTTTTGTTACAAAATGAGAGAGTTGTTGGCAGAGAGATTGAATATGGTAAACCTATTTCATGTTTTTTCAAGTAGAAAATAAATGACCTTTTCTGTAAATGTGTGACAATTTATAAAGAAAACAAATATATGTAATTACATGTAATTACTCATTCCAATGATTCTGCAGATGACTTAAATAAAATTTTATATATAAAAAGAACATTATTGTATGAACCAAAACATTTACATGATGAGTTTTTCCCTCTAAATAGGCTAAATTTGGTGATTCTAATTTTATGATTTAAAATTATAATGACAGTTGTTTTCTCAATCCCCCATCACACCAATGGAAGCAGTAAGTTAAGTATCGGTATCTAAGATCTACTTGCTTGCCTAAAAATGGATAGCACTTTTGCTGATCATTCTTTTTAAGTTGTACATGAACATTAAATTATACACTCTTTGTGCATAATATGTTCCATGATTTTATGTATGTATGTATGTATTTTTATTGTTTATTCTATTACTGTTATCCTAATTTCTTTTTCTCCCTTTGGCCCCTCTTCATCCAGCCCACCCCTGACTCCCACCATCAACCCCCTCTCTGTTGTCCGTCTCCATGAGTCATTCATATATGTTCTTTGACTAGTCCCGTCCTCTTCCTTCCACCATTCCCCATCTCCCTCCTCCCCTCCTACAGCTATCAGTCTGTTCCATGTTACCATGTCTCTGGTTCTATTTTTCTCATTCGTTTATTTTGTTCATTGGATTCTGGTTGTAAGTGATGTCATATGGTATCTGTCTTTCACTGCCTGGCTTGTTTCACTTACCATAAGAGTCTCCAGTTCCATTCATGCTGTTGCAAAAGGTAGGACTTCTTTCTTTCTGCTGCACAGTAGTCCATTGTATAAATGTGCCATAGTTTTTTAATCCAGTCATCTACTGATGGGCGCTTGGGCTGTTTCCAAACTTTGGGTATTGTAAATAGCGCTTCTTTGAACATAGGGGTGCATAAGTTCTTTTGAGTTGGTGTTTCTGTATTCTTAGGGTATAATCCCAGCAATGGAATCTCTCGGTCATAAGGCAGTTCCATTTTTAACTTTTTGAGGATATTCCATACTTTTTTCCACAGTGGCCGTACCAGTCTGCATTCCCACCAACAGTGCACTATGGTTCCCTTTACTTGACAGTCTCACCAGCACTTGTTTGCTGATTTATTGATGATGGCCTTTCTGATAGGTGTGAGGTGATATCTCACTGTGGTTTTAATTTGCTTTTCTCTGATGGCTAGTGAAGTTGAGCATTTTTTCATATGTCTGTGGGCCATCTGTATGTCCTTCTTGGAGAAGTGTCGATTCAGGTCCTTTGGTCATGTTTTGTTCTATGATTTTAAAAAGTAATTACTATTTACCTATATTCTTGACCCTCTAAATTTCTTTAGGCTTTTGGCAGAAGGTTCTGCTGGCATCTAATGACAAGAGGATTGATCCTGGGAAATTCCTCAACATAGCAATAGGAAGTGAATGCATATTTCTACTTTCTGCTAGATTTCAAGAGTGTATGCATTTATTCCAAATTTGAATATTTTTATTCACTTTTAAAATGCACTGATTGGTGTGCCTCAAATTAAAATGATGGTATCTATACATTTGGGGAAAACACATACACACACACACACACACACGCACACACATAATGAAGAGAAAAAATTAGATTAAAAACAATCCTTACCTCTAAACTTTCATTTTAAGAGCAGGCTATTATGTAGTCTCTTTTTTTCTTTTTTCGTTTTTAATTTTGTGGTCTAAATATGATGAACAATAATACTTGGACAGTTTCCTCTTAAGCTAGTTCTTACATTGACATACTACATTTTCAGCTCGACTGCTTTGCAAATTCCATGTAAAGTTATGGAAGGTACATTAAACGTGGATTTATAATTACTCCCTAGAGGCAGAAAAATATTAGGGCGTGAAGTTCTGTCTTGTGTGTGTGTGCTCTTTAAGCGTAGACTCTATGCTTTGCCATTTCTTTAGAGTTTTCTTGGTGCTTTACCTTTCTCTAGTTTCTCCTTGTTACAGTTCTCTCAGTCCAAGTAAGACCGGTCTTTCGTAAGTGTTGATTTTGTATCATTTTATTGCTAAAACTTTATATTTCCAAACTAAAAAACCGCACTTAAAATCCTAGTCATAGTATTTATAACAAGCAAATTTGCTCCCAAACTAGCTGATGCTTCTCTTTTTTTTCTCCTAAAAATAATTCAGTTTCCACTTTATCCAATGATATCTGCTCAGTGCCCTTTGCCTTCTAATGCCACTCAAACCCTGTTCTATACATCATGCTTTCACTCTCTCCTACCACATATATGTTTTTACCCTTTTCAGTTATCATGTAGGAAAAGAATTTTGTACATAGGGCTAGACAGACAAGAGTTAAAATTTTAGTTCTGTCATGTAATAAAGGAATAATCTGGGCAAGTTATTCAATAATTGAGAAAGCCTTGCAATTTTATATATAAAATGGGTATTACATAAATATAAAGGTGCTCAATGAATATGAATTTCTTTCTTTTCTATGTATTCTTGATTTCTGGTCTAATCTTGATTTGCTCCAAAATTATGATTCCTTGTCTCTCTCTGGATATCATTCTTACATGATTATTCAGATATATGATTTCCTGCATTCGTTAAACTCAGTGCATTTGTCCTGGAGTGGTCCAGTGATCTCCTCAATCCAATACCCTGTGTAATTTCACAACAAAATCCCTTTCTAGCCTGACTTTTCACTCTATCCCAATTCAACTATCATATTCTCCAAACCCACTGAATCCAATTATCACTGTTTCTTGATTGAACTCTTTTCTCCTCCAGTTATCACTGTTTCTTGATTGAAATCTTTTCTCCTGATCCTGATCTCCGTTGGTTGTTGTCATATTTTTTTAAATGTCAAATTTACATGTGATGATATAATAACATTATTACTTACCTTCTATACAAATATGCCTCATTTAGAAACCTATCTTACAAAGTCATCACACACAACCACAGGCAGATCCAGGTTAGGTGGGGTCGTAAGTTTATAGAGTGAGTTTTAGGAGTCCTTTTATGAAGACAGATCAAGTACGCAACCTGGAAAGCCTGATGGAATTAGACCCATCAGTGGACTTAAGGTGAACTTTTTAATAAAATGGTTAGAACAACATTGTTAGAAAAATGGTTAGTCTTTTGGAAAGAGAACAAGTTGGAACTATACCTCAGGGTATACACTAGGAAAAATTCCTAATGGACCAAAGATCTAAAAGTGTAAAACATCAAATAAAAAATAGTGGAAGAATTTCTTAGATAAATTTCTTTTATAATCTTGGAGACCAGAAGGCCTTTGGAATTATGACCCAAATCCATAAGCATAAACCCACATCACAATAACAATTTTTTACATAGCAAAAAGACATCCAAGCAAAATCAAATGTTCAAAGAAACATCAGGAACATGTTTGCACACATATCACAAAGTTAATCTCCTTCATATATAAAGAATTCCTTGAAATAAATAAAAGATGAATTACCCAACAGAAAAGTGGGCAAAGGTCATGAATAAAGAGAAAGCAGGTAGCTTTTAAACATATAAAAAATATACAACCTCATTTATAATTATAAAAATGTAAATTTAACACTGTAGTATAATATTATTTCTTACCTCTTCAACTGGCAAAAATTCAATCCATGAAAACATATCCTGTTTGTTGTCAACGCTAAGAGGAAACAGGCACTTTTATATGTTGCTGATGGAAGGGAAAATGCGGAAACTCTCTTGGAGAGACACTGAAAGTATCCCAGATGCTTTATAGATACATTTATCCTTTGACCCAGCACTCCCATTTTAGACAATTTATTCTAAAGACACACCCATGACCTACAAAATGATAAATGTGCAGCATTATTCACTTCAGCAGCGTTTATAATAGCAAAACATTGAGACAACTTAAAAGCATACCCGTAGGGGATTAAATAAACTATGGGATGCTGTGCAGCTGTTAATAAATAAAGGGGAAGGTTTCTATACACTGACATGAAAAAAATTCCATATAGCATCAAGGATTAAAAAAGAAACAAGTAAAAAATGTAAGGTGTTGCAAAGTATATGTGGTATGCTACCTTGAGTAGAGAAAAAGAGAAAATAAGGGTATGTATTCCTATTTGATGAACTTGCATAAAAAGAACCCTGGAAATATAAACAAGAAACTAATAAAAATTGTTACCTATAGGGAGTGGTTCTCCACTGTGAGACATATAGCACCATCTTGGGACATTTTTTCTTGTCACATTTGGGAAGCCAGTGACGCCGGTAGACATTTCTTGAAGCACTGTACAACCCCTCACTCCATTCCCTAGCAAAGAATCATCCAACCAAAACTCTCAGTAGTGTTGAGAATGGGAAGCCCTTCCTTTGTGGAAAGTGGGGGATGGAGTGGGTGGAGTGACAGGCAGAATCAACACTTTTCTATGTATATATTTTGGTCATTTATTTCATGTAATTTTTTAAAAGTCTAAAATACAAGGATTTAGAGTAGAAATTTTTATTCCTCCTTGTTATAAATTTTAGCAAGAATGAATGGCAGACATGCCTGGAATTCTTTGACATTCTCCCCATTGTAGGATCTGACTCCCAACTATGTAAAGTAGCTAAAGTTGGTAGTGCTTCATTGATTTAGTTTATTTATCTTTACAAAATTTTTAAATTATAGTCGACATAATATTTCATTAATTTCCGCTTCAGGTGTACAAGTTGGTAGTTCTTTAGAACAATGAATAGTGAGTGATCGGTGTTGGAGGGAAAAAATGATTATGCAGAAAATAGTGAAAGAGTACTTAAGAAAAAATAAAAATCCCCATGTAACAAAGAATTAAAATTATCCTGAGAAACTAGTAAAATATTCCTTTCTGTTGTTTTTTTATTTTTTTAAGTAATCTTTCACATATGGTATATTTTCAAATCTGTCACTCAAGAAAGAAGAGCACTTGGTTATATAAGTGTTACTTAAGTATTAGTATTACTCTGAAAATAAAATTGGGAGAGCTCTACTTGATAGGAGTATTTTCATCAAGAAACAACCTGTTCAAGAACAGGAAGACTTCAGACTTGAAAGTGATGGGAGCTCAGAGGCTCTACAGGGTGGTGTATAAAGTGAGAACGAGGAAGTCGTTTAGCTTTCACAGCGTTATTATAATGGGGGTTTCCAGATGTCAAGGAATGGGTTAAAAGTGACTATCTTTTATTATTTTAGGAAGATGACTTAAATTCAAATTATGATTATCAGAGGCATTTGCAAGACATAATCTAAATTAAGGGTGCAGTTTTGAAAACAGGGTCTAGATGTTCATTAAGAAAGAGTTTCTGATTGTATCAATTCCTCAAGTGAACACATTTTGATCTAAAATGGGGCTTAGGTTATAGCATTAGGGCTATTAAATAATTTATCAAGAAAACATAACTGTTTTTAACTTGTGGCAGAACCCAACTATTCTATCCAACTTACGCATCATAATGGATGGTTCATATAAAGAAATGAATATTGACCCCAGCTGGCGTAGCACAGTGGATTGAGCCTCGGCCTGAGAACCAAAGGGTCGCTGGTACCATTCCCCAGTCAGGGCACATGCCTGGGTTGTGGGCCAGGTACCCAGTAGGGGGCGTGTGAGAGGCAACAACACATTGATGTTTCTACCCCTTTCTCCCTCCTTTCCCCTCTGTCTAAAAAATAAATAAATAAAATCTTTAAAAAAAAAGAAAGAAATGGCTATTGAGTCATAATTGACTGCGAGTCCTATAAGGACAGGAACTTTGGTCTACATTTGATCACTATGGTATTCCCAGTTCTTCGAACAATGCCTAGTAGGTAGATTAAAGAAAAAGGGAAAACCCCTAGAGAGGCGTTTTTTAACTGAAAATGAAACTAAGGCTTATATTATGTAAGTACCTAAAATGTCTGTTTTTCAATAAGAATAAATATTATGAGTAAACCTAATCCTCAGTCTTATGTAAAATGAGAATTATGTACAATTTCCAACAAGTGTATTTATTTCAATTTGAATATGAAGTATGGAAACTGAAAAGAAAGCTTTATTTTTTTCTTTTTTTGAGGTATAAAAGCTTTCTTGAGCTATATAAATAAGGTCAGGTTAGGAAAGCTGTTCAAATGGCATTTTCTGAAGTATCTTTCATGTGTCTCAGTTTTACAATGCACTCCTGGACGTTTAGGAACTGAATCGCAGTTGATAATAAATACGCTGGACACCCACATGGAATTTGTTATACTGCTGCCAAGGTTGGCAAATAAATTTCATGGTAAGAACTAATCCAATAGACTAGTAGGGGCTGCCAGGAGCGCTGTTTTGAGAAGGCTTCTGAGGCCTCTTGTGGTCTCAGCAGTAAAGACTGCCGTGATCAAGGGTTTGGAAGGCAGAGGGATATGTTCCAGGCACTTGCCATTCCTGATTTACCATTTTGATAGTTTTTCCCCCAGTTTTAAAATAATAACTTATCTTAAGGCAAACCTAAGTTTGCACACATACACACACACTCGTTTGGGTATATGTCTGTTATATATAAGAAAACTTTAAAATTATCTAGTAGTAAATCTAAGATCTATCTATCTACATCTATGTGTCTACCTACCTACCTACCTAATATCTCTTTAGATACAAAAATGAGCCTGAGGGGATAGAGGTATGGTTCTTTTAATTGAATAACAAAATATCGTTGGGGATTCGGATACTGTATTCCTAACGTGTAACCAGGCAGTTGATTTTCGATCCACAACAGCTCTATTCAGTAGTTGGCGATATCTGCATTTTATTTATTTATTTATTTATGTATTAAAGGGTTTTATTTATTTATTTTTAGAGAGGGAGAGGGAGCGGGAAAGAGAGGGAGAGAAACGTCAATGTGTGATTGCCTCTCACGCGCCTCCTACTGGGGACCTGGCCTGCAACCCAGGCATGTGCCCTAGGCTGGGACTCTAACAGGCGACCCACTCAATCCACTGAGTGACACCAGCCAGACCAGCATTTTAGACATGAAGGAACTGAGGTTCATTCAAGTAACCTGCTGGAACTGACATAAGTGGTGAGTACCTGAAACAAACGTGAAACTCAGATTTGTCTGACTCTGAAAAACAGTCCTGTCATTGGTCCTTGTGGTGTATTCTATATACACAAGCAAAGAGAATGCTGCTTGTATACATCACAGATTAAAAAATCAATGGGTGAATAAAGAAATTGTGATATATATGTATCACAATTCAGCCATAAAAAAATGAAAGCTTGACATTTACAATAAGATGTATGGACTTCAAGGGCATGCATTATGCTAACTGAAATAAGTCAGAGAAAAACAAATACCATGTGACCTCTCACTTATGTGGAATCTAAACAACAAACAAAATCCCAAGCTTATAGATACAGAGAACTGCCCTCTGGTGGCTGCCAGAGGGTGGAGGTGGGAGAAATGGGTAAAGGGGGTATAAATTTGTTTAGAGAAAGGAATCTAATATAGATGTATGACATAACTTCATCGAAGGGAGTGGGGGAAAATTTACCTTAGTAACTTAGGGGGTAAGTAGAGGCTATAAGACAAAACAAATGCAAAAACAGTGAATACTCATAGTAACGATTTAAAGTTTACACAAGACTTTAGGGTGCAGCCCGCAGAGAGAGACTATATTTGTGAATAGAAATTTTAGAGGCCGGTTTCCCCCCAAAAGAAAAACAAAGTGGACATATCAATGTAAAAATGTGGAAATGAAAAGTGGTAAAGTTACTAGTTTGAATAAAAAGGGTTTGGAGAAAAAATTTTAAAAAAATATTTAACTATCGAAATTCTGAGCATCAGGAACAAGGATATAAACAACCATGTTCCTGGAGTTTGGTACACAGATATATACATGTTTTAGATGTTTATGAATATCAGTGATTCTGAGTTTTATGATATTTTAATGTAATAAATGCATTTTGAGTGTAAAAAAGTTTTTTTCCTAGATGAGTTGTCAAAAAAAAAGTTTACATTTGCATCAGTTTTTCCAAGACTGAGATATTATCTTTTAAATTCAAGAATAGTCAGGGACTATCCTAAATTGTGTGCAATGCATGGCAAGTGCATATTCTATGAGTGCCTAAACCTCAAAAAGGAAACGAAATTACAAAGAATTATCCAGCCCTCAAATGGAAAACTAGTGTTTGAAGTCTGCTACATGTTGTTAGACTCCAGGAACATGTTTGCATAAACTGAAACACCTGCAGAACAACCAAATGGAAGGAAAAATAAAATACTCATCCCATGCATAGCACAAGTTGAGAAGTGTATTGTATGCCATTCACAGCTGGGTATTAGTGCCTCGTGTACCTTAACGTGGTTGGAAGGCTGATAAACCTTAAGTGACTTCATTAATTTTAGCAGTCATAGCTTAAGCATGTCTGTCAAGAAAACATTAACTTTTCAAGATACTAAATAATCGTATGCAGTGTGTTTCATGGGATTTGGCATCTTATACCTGTGCTCTTCGGGCAGCCATCAGATACATTTACTGCCAAATGTGTGATGCGGGCGTTGCATGCAAGAGCCTCCAGGAAGAGGCCGGTCTGGGAGAGAAGCGCTCTCTGCTCTGCGGAAGAGCCTTCCGCAGCTGGTTACCTAATCACACACTTGTCTTTCATGGTCCTCGGTGGGTGTTTGTAAATTTGCTGTGTTAAGCATTTTTCCCTTTACCCAAGTTAATTTTTTGTATTGTACAGAAAGCAAGTGGTAAAATGCAGGCTTTCAAAGTTGTTTTCATTTCAAAAACAGCAGTTGTTTTACTACATTCTCTCACGTACAATATTTTGGAAATCAGATGTCGGTCCCCCCTGACTTTTATATTAAAAAAATGGGGGATATGTCAATGTACTGAGGTTGGAGGGCAAATGGGAGAGTGAATTTAACTTTAAAATTTATGATATATGAATCATAGTCATTCAGTCAGTCACTCAACAGACATTACTAACCTCCCTCTGTGTGCTAGGCATCTTTGCTGAAGTAGATTGCTTTAATACTTTCTTTTTTACTTGACCTACTAATATTTCCTAAAACAAAACCAAAATAAGAAATAACTTTGGAAGAACCAGCCCACCGAGGAGCGAGATCTATTAAGAACATCTGGTGACAACAATATCTCTGCATTAGTGGAGAGAGGGACAATGTTTGTCCATCCATCCAGGGTTGAGGAAGGCATAATTCACATGGTAAGCACTATAGAGGATTCATTGAGTTAGCAATACGTTGCTAACCAATGAAAATAACCAGTATTTCAATTAATAAGTGGCGGTATAATAAATTACATAGTGTAGAATAGAATACAACCATTACAGAAATCACAAGACAGACCTCTATGTACAAAATGAAAGGACAACCCTGTTTAAAGTAGAATGGGAAAAAGTAAAACAATAAGTTTACAAAAATAAGAAAGGAAAACTTTCCACCCATACAAGTTTGAACATGCCTGGAAAAATTCTAAGAGGGTATGCACTATATTGAAGTTCACATAATTTAGAGTGGTAGAGGAGGAAACAATATTTTCCCTTTAAATTTTCATGTTTTCTTTTATCATTTTGGTACAAAGAATTTTTAAAATTAAAAAAATAAATATAAATGTGCAAAAATGTGTAAAATATATTGAGTGAAGGACTTTCTTGCACCCACCAACAGGTAAACAAAGTGCATATGTGTGGCTTAAATATAAGTAGCTAAAGTGAATAATAAGTTAAAAAAATAATACAATATGGCAGTGTGAATTAATTATTTGGTATCATATGGTAGGGAATTATTATTCCTGTACCTATTAGTAGCATATTCTTCCTTGGGATGTCAGACTAAGGAAAATGGTAAAAGTTGGACATATGTGAAAGGTTCTGCTATATTCTCCATCTTTGGATATTAATTAAAGTATACACCTGAAAAGTCTTGACAGGTAAAACTCAATCTCCTATCACTCATCCGGTATGTCTCTGAGAGTGTGTTGTGTATTAGACGTTCTGGCTTTCTGTTCTAGGCTGGATGTATTCTTGGTGGTGGGGGAGTGAGGAGAGGAGGCACACTTCCTTACTGGCCATCTCGTAGTTGAATGTGACCATTAGGTAGCCACCAGGGCTTTAGTAGTTGAGTTTAGCCGAGTACGGGCATCTTCTTCTTCTCTCTGTGAACGTGTTCTGCTGTGAGGAATACAGTTATACATATTTGTAACCCAACCATTCCTTCAGTCCAAGCAAGTCATTTGCAAGCATGAAATTGAATTTGCTTCTGTTATTTATTTTTATATATTTATTTAATTAAATTTATTGGGGTAACATTGGTGAGTAAGATTATATATAGGTTTCAGCTGTACATTTCTATGATACATGATCTGTATGTTGCATTGTGTGCCCACCACCCAAAGTCAAATCACCTTCCATCACCATATATCAGCCCCCTTTATCTTTTACTAACCCCTCTCCCTCTTCCCTCTGGTAACCACCATACTGTTGTCTGTGTCTACAGTTTCAGTTTTATATCCCATATATCGGTGAATTTGCTTCTAAATCTCAAGCAGTATATCATTTTCTCCTACTTCAAGGACCTCGTTCTTTTTTCCATTTACAATGTTTTCACTTAGAAATAAGATTTGCCTGAGATGCAGGAATTTCAGAGTTACTGCTTAGAAAACTTTGACACATAGACCATCATCAAGGTATATGCCTGTTGGTTTGTCATCATAGAAAATAAAAGCATTTATTGAATTGCTAGGAAAAAAATTCAGGTGTATAATTTCTTATTGCTGTTGTTACAAATCTACCACAAATTTGGTAGTTGAAAACAACACATATTCTCTTCAAGTTCTAGAGGTAAGAAGTCCAAACTGAGTCGCATGTAGCTAAAACTCACGTTTCAGCCGGGCGGGTTCCCTGTGGAGTCGCCAGGGGGAATCTATTCTTTGCCTCTTCCAATTTTTGGGGCTGCTGACATAATTTGCCTTCTGACCACGTCGCCGCTGAAAGTCTGTTTTCCTTGTCCTGTCAGCATCTTCTCCCTCATTAACCTGCCTGCCTCTTTCTTACGAGGGTCCTTGTGATTATTTAGAGCCTACGCAGATAATACAGAATAATCTGCCCATCTCAAAGTCCTTAATCTCATCTGCAAAGTTGGTTTTTCTATATAACGTAAAATGTGAAGACTGTGGGAATTAGGACTTTGGCATCTTTGGGAGGCCCTTATGCAGCCTAACACCCCAGGTTAGAATTCTCTTCTTCCATTTACTAGTTAGGCAATGATGTAAGTATCTTTGAAGAAGCACATAAATATTTGTTGGAGTTCACTGCGAAGTGGTTGGCTAATTCTGCGTGGGAGACCGTATAGTTCAGCCAGTTAGGCTGTCAAGATTTAAATCCGGGCTCCCCCAGTCCCTCATTGTGAGCAGTTTGCTCATGTTAATTTAAAGCCTTTTTTTTTCTTTTGGTCTCAGTTTCCCCTTATAGAAGGGGAAAAAGGTTGTTGTGATGTTTTAATGAAATATTATAAGTGAAGGGCTTAGAAAATGCCTGAAACATAGAAAGTGCTCAGCCAGCCATGGCTGCTGCTACTGGTGTTCCTCCCAATATTCATACTCACAAAATGTAACATAGTCTAGCCTTTTTGGGTGTTGCCTCTCCTTGATTTTCACATTTTATTTTACTATTTTGTAGGAGAGATAAGACCAGTTTGATTCTTTGGAGTTTTTTGTTGTTGTTGTTCATCGTTACAGTGAAGCAGAAGAGCCGGAGAGGTGTAAAAACTGTCAAATCTGGAGTTCCCTTTGTTCTGGTGGGTCGCCCTGTTTAGGAGAGGATCACACTGTGTAATATTAGCAATAGTTTTCACTTATGAAGAACTGATAATGATGATAATGTCCACTTGTGTACTGCATTACTATTTTCAAAGCCTTTTCACATTTATCATCTCATTTGATGCCTGCGTAGACAAGACACCTGCATTACATGTGACTTTTGAGGACTTCAGAGTGACCCCTTTCTCGCTGTAGCCACCACTGACGGAGGGGCCTGTGCAGTGAACACACTGCCCGCCAGGAAGGGCCACACATACCAATGAAAGGAATTCTGTGCTGTGTACTGTGATTTTCTTTTTCCTGCTGAGTGAACAGCAGCTGCGGACAGGGGAGGGACAGAACTCATCAATTCTGGTTTTGTTTGTATTTCTTGATTTTATTTCATTCCAG
The DNA here is from genome assembly GCA_004026545.1 of Mormoops blainvillei. Classification (NCBI taxonomy): domain Eukaryota; kingdom Metazoa; phylum Chordata; class Mammalia; order Chiroptera; family Mormoopidae; genus Mormoops; species Mormoops blainvillei. The sequence goes on along the minus strand of PVJD01001431.1, from coordinate 29,991 downwards.
GGCAATCAGCTGAAGGGAAATAAACTGCTTATTAGAATGTTGAGAGCTGTACTTAAACCCTTTCCCTTTAGAGACAGATTTTCAAAGCTTTTTCTTCTCAATGTTTCTCACTTTTCTTCAAAGGTAGCAAAATATAAATGTACTCAAGGGGGCATAGCAGTTAGGGGGCTTATAAAGCTAATGTAGAGGAAATCATTATAAGCACTGTTCTCCATCCCCAAAGGTGATGCTCCCAGTGCTGAAGAAGTAGTAAAATTTATAGATACTGTCACCTTCATTACCTATGTTGTTTTGAATGTTGGTCAGAACTCATGAGAAGCCCATGTGTGTTTGAAAGTAGGATTAATGAATACCCAGATTTAATGACATATAAGAAAAATATAAATATATAGCAAAAACAAATAGGCAGGAAAAATGTTTGTCTTAGTTGTTATTACCTAAATAATAAAGATTCTTATTAAAATCTGATCACGAATATAAATGTGATTTGATTTCAGGATCCTTTAATTCCTAGATATTCAGGCACAAACCTTTTCAAGTCTGAAAAAAAAAAGAACCTTTTTAATAACACTGCATCTCTAGCATCATACTTGTGCATTTGAGCATCTTTTTATTAGCAAATATTTATTGTATGCCTGTCATATTCCAGGTATGATGTCAGGAATGGTGAAGAAGGCAAGACATGATTCTTGGCCTGCCTCAAAGGGCTTATTGTTTTAATTAAGTAAAAGCATTTTCTAGCCTGTACTGTACTAACAGGTCTTTCCCGTCGTCCTTTAAATACTTTTCCACTGAATTGCTGATGCTAATGGATTAGCTGGCCTTTATCTCAATAGGCAAACTTTTTTTCCTGGCCTCTTCATTTTGCTTTTACTATTCCCTTGGCTTTTCTTCTTGCTTCCCATGGCGCTGTTATAAATAGTTATCCTTAACACGGCTTTTTTTCACCTTCTTCCGATGTGGTCTATTTGCTAGAACAAAAGCTCTTGCTTATATGAGAAAATGAGGAGGCCCTTAGGAAAGGAATACTCCTGATATTAGGTGTTGAATTAGAGATTAGCATAATGACCTGAGATTGGTTTAAATTCATAAATTCGATTCCTTCCAAATTGGTGTTTAAATCGGTGTGTACATAGATGATCAGAAGCTCTGAAATGGACTCTTCCCAAAGACCCAGATTCTACAGAGTTTATATACCCCCACAGCTGTGGAAACAGAGCTAAGTGCTAAAGTATTAAACTAAGGAAGTGAAAATATCCAATGGCTCGTTTGGACTTTAATTTAAAAAGAGACCTCCCCACCCTTGTGTCAAGAGAATAAGAGATTGTTATGTTTGTAGTCTCCGACAGAATATATTAAATAACCATTAATATATTTTACTATGTTAGGAAAAAACTATACTTTAAAAAAATTAGAGCCCTGGCTGGTGTAGCTCAGGGGATTGAGCGCCGGCCTGTGAACGAAAGGGTCTCAGGTTGATTCCCCAGTCAGGGCACATGCCTGGGTTGCAGGCCAGGTCCCCAGTAGGGGCTGCACGAGAGGCAAACACACACTGATGTTTCTTTCCTTCCCTCTCCCTTCCCCCTCTCTAAAAATAAGTAAATAAAATAAATAAAAGGAAAAGTAAGAAACCTCGACACAGCCCTTGACCCGATCTTGCCCACGTCAGGAAAAGAACCCTGCCAATATGGGCAGAGCATTGAAGGGTACACAGGCAAAGAACATGGTAGCTGCAGCATACTGCCTTATCATCAGAAATGCTGTGACTTCCTCTAGTCCCAGTCTTTTCCATCTTTACCTTTAAACCTTCTTTTAAATTATTTTTTATTTTTCAATTACAGTTGACATGCAATGTTATATTAGTTTCAGGTGTATAACATACTGGTTAGATATTTATATAACTTATAAGGCTATCACCCTGATAAATCTAGTATCACTGACACCATGTACAATTATTACAATATTATTGACTGTATCTCTAATGCCGTACTTTATAGCCACATAACTGTTTTGTAACTCCCAGTCTGTTCTTCTTAATCCTGTCCCCTTTGTCACTGACCTCCCCGAACCCCGCCACTCTGGCAACCATCCAATTGTTCTCATGTCTGTGAGTTTGTTTCTGTTTTTTTTTGTTCACTTATTTTGTTTAAGTATTCTACATGTAAGTGAAATTATATGGCATTTCTCTCTCTCCGTCTGATTTCTTTTACTCATTACAATATCCCCAGGTCCATCTGTTGTTGCTGAAAGCAAGATTTCATTTTTTTTTTTTAATGCCTGAGTCATATTCTACTGGATATATGTACCACTTCTTTATCTGTGTATCTGTCAATGAACACTTAGGTTGCTTCCGTGTCTTGGCTGTTGTAAATAGGGCTGCAGTGAACATATTGATGCATATTTCTTTTTGAATTAGTGTTTTGGTTTTCTTCAGGTAAATACCTAGAAATGGAATTACTGTGTCCTTCTTTGCCTCTTCTTATAGGCTTTGTTTTAAAGTCTATTTTGTGTAAGTATTGCTACCCCTGGTTTTTTTTTGTTTCCATTTTCATGAAATATCTTCTTCATTCTTTTACTTTCAGTTTGTGCCTTTCTATCTGAAGTAAGTCTCTTGCAGACAGCATATGTAAGAATTTTGTTTTCTCAAATATCCTATGACTTTTGATTGGAGCATTTAATTCATTTACATATAAAGTTATTATTGATAGGTATGCATTTATTGACATTTTATTCTTATTTTTCTTCTTCTTCTTCTTCTTTTCTTCCTTCATCATCTTCTATTCTCCTACTCCACCTCCACTTCTTCTTTCTCTCCCTTTAACATATCTCATAATATTGATTTGGTGGTGATGAACTCCTTTAGCTTTTTCTTGTCTGATGTGGGGGACATTCTTTGTTTTTTTAATGTTCAAGGAAAATCGCATACTATTCACTATTCATTTTTTGTTCCCCATGCAAGAGAGTGTTCCCTCCTCTAAAATTCCACTCTATTTTGCCTGATCCTTCCTTTTGTATTGATTATGAATTATAGTTATTTTTAATATATGCCTTATTTCTTCTACCACAGTTAAGCTCCTTACAATCAAAAACACTTTTTCAGTTTTTATTGGGCTTCAATATACTATATACTATGTACTAGCCATAGTTCTATGCATGTTGCATAAAATACCATTTTACTTTTCACAACCAACAAATTAAATTGTATCTTGTATCATCCCCATTTCACTGGTTTGAGAAAGTTGAGGCAGACTTAGAGAAAGTAAATACGTGAATAGCAAAAATGAACAAACAAACACACTATTTAAAAATGAGCAGAAGATCCGCATAGACAGTATTCCAAAGACATACAGACGGCCAACAGGTACATGAAAATGTGCTAATCCTCACTCAGCAAGGAAATGCAAATTAAAACTACAATTAGGTATCACCTCACATCTGTTAGAGTGGCTATTGTCAAAAACACAAGAGTTAACAAGCATTGGCAAAGATGTAAAGCAAAAGGAACCCTTGTGCACTGTTAGTGGGAATGGAAATTGGTGAAGCTGCTCTGGAAAACTATATGGATGTTCCTCTGAAAATTAAAAATAGAACTACCATATCATCTAACAATCCTAGTTTTTGGTATATATCTAAAAGGAATGAAACAGGATTGCAAAGAAATATCTATGTTCACATATAACATTATTTACAATAGCCAAGATGCCCTTCAATGGATGAATGAATATAGAAAACTTAAAACTGATATATACACATATTCAGCCATAAAAAGGACATCTTACCACTTGTGGCAACTTGGATGGACCTTGGGGGCATTATGCTAAATGAAATAAGTTAGAGAACTATACATACAGTATGATATTGCTTACATGTGGAATCTAAAATATCTGAACTCATAGAAACAGAGATCAGAATGGTGGTTACCAGAGGCTTGGGGGAGGGGGATTGAGGGAAAGGGGAGATATTGGTTAAAAGTACAAACTTCCAGCTATAAGATAAATTGTTTTGGAGAGCTAATATACTGCTTATAATAATTACAACATATAGTAATTATAGTTAGTAATACTGTATTATATAGTTGACAGGTGCTAAGAGACTAGATCTTAAATGTTCTCACCACAAAAAAGAAATGGTAATTATATAATACAGGTATTAGCTAAACATGGTAATAGTAATCATTTTGTAATTTATAAGTGTAGCAAATTAACACATTGTATACCTTAAACTTACACAATATTGAGCTGGAGGTGGGGGGAGGAAGAGTCATTAGTGTTTACCATTCCTGGAAGAAATAAAAGAGATTTTGCAAAGCAGAATTGTCTGGAAGATTAACATAATTATAACTATCAGACAAAAATGATGAATATTTTTAAAGTGCCTGCTGTTAGCTTAAAGCGATTTTTGAAAGAAAACTTGAAAGACACAAATTAAATGCCACAGATAATTTCTGGGCCTACTAATTGATGGTGAGATTTCTAATTTATCAATTTACCAATGAAAAAGTCACTGTTTATTTCTGCCTATGCTGTGTATTAATTGAAAATATATTTACTTTCGGTGTGGCTGGGCGGCTCAGTAGGTTGGAGCATCATCCTACACATTGAAAAGTTGTGGGCTCGATTCCCAGTCAGGTCACATAACCTAGGTTGTGGGTTTGATCCCCAATTGTGGCTCATATAGGAGGCAACCTATAGATGTCTGCCTCTCTCTCTCTCTCTCTCTCTCTCTCTCTTTCCCTCTCCCTCTCCCCCCCCACCTTCTCCCTCTCCCTCTCCCTTCCTCTCTTTCTAAGATCAGTAAACATATCCTTGGGTGAGGATTTAAATAAATAAATAATCACCTTTGTAATGGTGTGAAGCTTATTTTTTTATTATCCATATAAAAGACCATGAAGTTCTTCTTATTTTCTGAAGAACTTGGCATCAGTTCAACCAACAAATGTTTTAATACTTAGTCCATGCATTCATTTAGTCATTACTGAAAACTTCCTTTGTGCCAGGAAGTGTGCTTTAAGGTGGGATGGTAAAGGTGGAATATAACATGGTTGGACAGACAGCTATGAAGACAGAATATAGTTGGGGCGACACACAATTGCTTTAGAGGTCAATGATGAGCGTGTGTGTGTGTGTGTGTATGTATGTATGTAATGAAAAGGTACCTAATTCATTTTGGAGATTGAATTGAAGGAAGGGAAATAGGTTGAGTTTGAAGACTTCTTGGAGAAGACTATACACTTGAATTCAATATCTAATTTATTAAACCACCTAAAAACTGGAGAGGAGAGAAGAAAATCATTCTAGACAGAGGAATAGAATACACAAATAGAGGTGTGAGAACACACAGTGTTTAGAGAGTTTCAAGAACTTCAACATTCATGGAGATTGAGACCGTGAAGGTATGTGCAGGTAGCCTGGAAAGGAGAGTAGGAGAATAGCACAGGAAGGACCTCATGCCATGTACTAAATAATTGAGTTTTATCTAAAAGGTATATAGGTAACCATCAAACAATTTTAAGCAAAGGGTATGGCTGAATATTCATTTAATAAAAAACATGCTGAAATCGCGTGGAGAAGGGACTAAAAGAGGGGAGAGGAATGGAGGGAGTGAGACTGGCCAGGTGAGAAATGCAAAGGGCGCAGTCTCGGGCCACTGCGGTGGGATTGGGAGATAGAGGTGGATTTGAGAGAGACATGATAATTTCAATCAACTGGACATGGTGAATGAATTAAATGAGAAGAAGGCAGGGTGGAAGGAAGGAGTCTAAGAAACTGCTTAGCCCGGATGGCTGATTGGAGGTGATACTGCCTAAAATTGGAAGATCAGAGAAGCATCAAAAAAGGGGCGGGGGAGAGTAGAGGAAAGGGGAATTTTGGATGAGTACCCTTTCCTGACAGGTTAAGAAATTCTGTATAGGATGAATACATTACAAATCTAATATTTAAATTGGGAGAACATGCAAAAGTCATTGAGATCCAGATCTCTGTCCTCTAAGAACTTGAAAGAGTAAGACAAGGTTAAAAATACAAAAAAAAAAAGTTACATTAAAAAAAAAATCTAAAGTCCAGTTGTGTGTCTTCCTCTTGACTACACACCTGAATTTCCTTGAGTTTTGACGTTTTGCTCCTCATTGCATACCCAGGGTCTGTGTGCTCCAGAGCCTAGTGGGTGAAAAATTCTCAAGTAACGTTCGGAAGGGTGAGGGGATGGAGGATAATGTGTATTAGTATAGGAGGTCAGAGTTAGAGAACTCAGTAATTCTGGAAAAGCTACGGATGATTTACACAGGGGTGGGTTTTCATTAGTAAGTTGGGGGAACGAGCTTTCCGGAAGAGAATGAAAGTGAAGACATCAACAACCACGGTCATCCGTGGGACAGTGCGGTTGGATGCAGAGCAGAGGGCATGACGACACAATGCAGCCCGTGCAGGCAGGTACAGCCTGCTTGTGGAGCGCCTTCGAAGGAATTTAGCTGTGGTATATAAAAAAGTAAGAAGCATGGTTTGTGCCAAGGAGAGATAGATTGGTAGATACTAAACGGAAGAATAAATACTACTATTTTCCCGAAACCTATTGAAATTTCTTCCTTTTTGTCTGAAAATACCCAGCAACGGCTTTCTGGGAGGCATTTCGTCCTCTGCTCTATCATTACCTCCCAAAGAGGCAAGTGTTCATGTTACAGGGAGGAAAATGTTTTCCTCAACCCTCTAGGGTCTAGGGCCCCTAGTTGCATCTGAAAAGTAAATTGACATAGATTAATGGAAGAATAGCAGAAAAAATTGTTCGATGTAAGTTTTTTGTGATGTGGCAGCCTTCATAAAGATATGTGGACCAGCAGAAACAGTTAATCCTGATTATTTCTATGCTAGATTTGATGAAGAGTGGGCAGTCATGTAGAAATATGATGTCATATGAGGGTATGAGGTAAGTGTGGTAAACTGAGGGAAGCTTAGCAAAACTCATTGGCTAGACTCTTCTTGGCGTCCCTTTTTCTTCGGAGATAAGGATACTCCTTTTCTCAGGTATAGAGAGAGTACCTCTCTCATGAGGGTTTTTTTTGTTTGTTTTTTTTTTGTGACTGTTCCAGGGGAGACTGGTGTAAAGATCAGAGTGACCTTGCCACTTCTGCACTTTTCTCAAACTTCTTTAGCTTAAAATATCCAGTGTGCCAAGGTGCCGTATTTTGGGGCAGCCTTGACCTGAACCCTATCAATAACTTTGCAGTGTGCTACCTGCCTCCCACATTTCCCTCCAGGACCCTCCACTTTGTGCCTACACTTTTGGAGAACTCCCTACTTAAAACCACTATCTCTGCATCTATGTCCCTTGGTCCAGACTTCTCAAATGTGTAGCAGCTCCTGAAATAAATAACATAAACTTCTTCGAAGATCCAGAAAACTCAAAGACCTGCATTTATATTTATTAAACTTCTAATGCAAGAATCTGAAGGTGGGGATACAGTTGAGAGGTCAAAGATAAAACAGACCCCTTCTCTGTTATGAGCGCACACATAAAGGACTTTGTTGAGTGAGGCTAGAATGCTAGGTAAATTTGTTTTCTAATTTAAATGTGCTTAGGGCATTTTTCCAGATTTGTTTTTCCAATGAATAATTTTATTGCTCTATTCGTATTCATAATATTTTTGGGTCTTTTTCTTTAATGGACGGATTGTTTTCAAATGCTTTCAAACTAATCTTGCAATATGACTTTCAGTCTATTCAGCTCCAGTGTAAGCATTTTGTTTTGCTACTGACACGTTATGATTGCACCTTTCTTATTATATTTCTTTGCTTATGAAAAATGATACCATCGATGCTGATCATTCTCTAAGTGACTGAAAAGATCTTTCTCTCCTAGTATGTATTCTCAGGTCATGTGTTTTTTTTCTGGCATTTCCGGTGTTGTGTGCCACCTGCGTTTAAGCCTCTGCCTTTCCCGCTCCTCCTTATAAGCCTGTTCCTTCAGAGACACCTTTTCACTGACTGTCATTCTCCCTGTGGCAGCAGTTTCCACCTATAACTAGGAACCCTGCCACTGCATTATGCACATCTGGGAATGTGTTTGATGTGCCCTGGGTCACCGTAATTTAAAATGCATTACTTATCGTAGGCCAGGGTTGCAGTTATTAATTTTGTGTCATCAGTATTTATGAACATTCTGTATATTTTTTAGAAATAGAAATTACATTATTCTTTGACTGTTTTGTAGTCAGAAAACAATCAGAATTCTAAATAAAAGTTGTACAGGGGAAATGGAAGGTGCAGAGGGGATAAAAGGGAAACTACAGCTCTCGAACTCAAAGATCTTACTCACCTCATTCGGCTTCCCATCATTTGTTCACCCTGACCTATATTCTCTAAGGGAGAGGAGTTGGATTTAAAAATTTCTACGTTTCTTTAAATTCTGACCTCTACACTACAGTGAAAAGAGAAAGAAAATACTTTATATATTTAATAAAGGTATGTGTTGCTGTATTCCACATAAACCACCATACTATTAAATCAAATTTACAGACTGTTAACCATAATAGAGAATAGAGAATAGCTAGTGAATAGGGTTGTTTATGACTTATAATGTTAAATCCTACTAATTACTCTAGAAACAACCTAGATGTTTTAAAAACATTTCGATATTCTGGAATTAAAGGGAAACTTTTTTTTAAATTTCTCAGTTACCTTACCAAAAAAATTTAAAAAGCAACAAGAAAGGATTCTTCCTTGAAAAGCCCAAGGTAATTGGTAAAAAAAAAAACCAAAACAAAAAAACCAAAACAAAAAAAACAAAACCCCAGAGTCAATGAGCAAATGTTTGTGGTGGCTTTTTTTCCTAAGGCAATGCAGTTCTGACAGTGAATGCTCCTTAAGGGGCTTTTGTAAATAGCAATGTTTGCATTGTTAGGAAATAAGGTAGTAAACTTCCCTGAATCAAGAGACATGATGTGAATGGATTGATTGTTTCTCTCTCTCTCTCTTTTTTTAGTGTTTTCCTAAGTGATTCCTCTTGACTCTAGATTTTCAAAGATGCTCAGAAACAAAGTTTCTTTGTTCAAGAGGTCTTACAGAGATAAATTATTATTTAATAATTCGATGGGTACCCTCTGACTTCTGCTTCTTCCTCTTTCCCTCACCTTCCATCTACTTGTGTCCCCCAAGGATTTCTCCTTCATTCCCTCAGCTTCTGTTTCTCCCTTCTCACATTTATTCCAACTCAGTTTCTTAAACTGTTATTTTTAATGGAGGACTCCTAGGTAAACTGTTATTTTATTATGATCTCTAACTGCGTTCTTACCCACAAACTCCCAAATTCCTATTTAGCCCAGACCTGTGGGTATATCCTAACACTGAAAACACACATGTTTAGAATTGAACTCATCATTTTGTCAAATCAGTTGCTCCATGTGCTCTTTTTTATTTTTGTTAGCGGTGACATTGTCTCATCATCTCTAAGTTAAGAGGGTTTAACTTAGGAGTTACTTTTTTTTAATACCTGCTCCATTTCATCCGAACCCCAATTCATCAAATTAGTTTCCTAATTGGTTAATTGTTCTTTTGGAGTGCCTTACATCTTTCTTGTCCTCCTGTTGTTTTTCTCTTTGTCTGTTGCAGTGACCTACTGATTTTCCTTCTGTCAGCTTTCCCTCCGATACAGTCCTCTGTAATTCTGCCAGGTTCATCCTAATGAAGGGTGCATGGATCGGGTTAATGGCTCCCCATTGCCTACAGAATAAAATAGTCTTCACTTGACTTTCAGGTTTTTGCATGCCTTGCCCTCAAAAGCCTTTACAGCCTTGAATGTAGTGATTTCTGTGGGTTAAATACCTGTACCACCAGTATCAATAATTCCAAACAATGAGTGGTTTGGCATCGAACTTACTAAATTAGTGATATTTAACAGTTGCTCAGAAACCTGTTCCAGTTCCCAGCACACACATCCTCTCCATTCACCTCTCTCCTCTCCGCCAACTAACCTCAACTACCTGTTTTCATAAAATACTTCTAATCATTTTCTCCTTTCTCTGAACCAGAAAATAGTCACTCACTGCAGACCCACTGGTCTTCTGATCCTTGACTTTCTCTCTCTCTCAAGTATCTTCTAAACTAATACCAGTTCTTTGAAGCTTCTGATTGCTTGAGTGTCATTTCCCTTAGTTTAGCTATACAGTCTGACTTCTCCAGTCATTATTAGCTTGTATTTCATGAAGATTTCTAGGATCTCCTTCTAGAACATGGGCATAGTGGTATGGTAGTAAACAAGTTAAGCTATATGTTTACTTTCAGCATGATTATGACTCACAGCCACTCTGACAGTGGCCAGCTATCGTGGTTGTGAGACAAGTGTAATCACACAGGACAGAGCTCAATGCTCAGAAGAGCCTCATGCTTGGAATTTAATGTGCTGTAGCTACCATCCTGAAATTCCTTTAAAAAAAAAAGAAAGAATTTATTTATTTGTTTTTAGAGAGAGAAGAGAAGGAGAAAGAGAGGGAGAGAAACATTGATGTGCAAGAGATACATGGATTGGTTGCCTCTCTCATGCCCCCAACTGGGTACCTGGCCCACAACCCAGGCGTGTGCCCTGACTGGGAATCAAACCAGTGACCTTTTGTTTTGCAGGCCGGTGCTTAGTCCCCTGAGCCAAATCAGCTAGGGCTTGAAATTCTTAATAATTCCATCTTTGGATTTATAGTAACCTCCCCTTGCCTTGCGGCATCCTCACAACTAGTTCTGGACTATGCGCACTCCTGGACCCTGCCCGCCTTCCCCTCCCTTTTCCCACTGCTGATCACCTCTGCTGCCCACTGCCCTCAACAGCAGCCGGGACACGGGCATGCAAACTCTTCGTCTCAAGTCGGGGCATGGCGGCCACCATTCCAGCTCACGGCTGGCAATGTTATGGCACATTTTTAGCATCGTTAATTTATTATTATATAATTATTTCCTTGAAATTATTATGATGTTTACCGCTTGCCTCCTGGTAAATCCTCATGTAGTGTAAATTCTTTATAATCAAGTGGTATTTTTGTCTCATGAATCTTTGTAGTCCCCACAGCAGTTGTTGTGTAGCAGATGCTTAATATCTGTATATAGGATGAATTATTTTTGTGCTAGGTTGACCCATAGAAAATTATTGGATTTTGGATCAAAGTCATTGAATATTTACAATTTTACAAGGTATTTATTTCCTTAGGGTCAGAGTCTATTTTTATAATTAAAAATTAAAATTAATTGAAAAATTTGTATAAAAATTTTTTCACAATATTTTTTGTATGACATCTACTTCTTAAGGCCATATACTTACTTCTGTATAATTTTTTTGAGAAGGTAGAATAAAACATTGGTTAACTAGAATTTACATGTAATAATCTCAAATAACCAATTAATTTTTTGTAATGAAGATTACATCTTTAAAAGATTTCAGATTCCCTTTCTCCCTTATTAAACATAATAAATATTGTTCAATCTTCATTTGATAATTTGTGATATTATAGGCTTTTAAAATAATAACTTTTTTCATTTCATATAATAGCATAGTTATAGGTTGGGAAAATTCATGAGATTATTTTAAATCTTTACTTACCAAAAGCTGTATTTTAGGAGTTTCTTTTCTTGTTGTAATTACTATTATTTAGAATAGAATCAACTTCTATCTGTAAAAGTGTGGTGCAGTCAAAATTTTATTATGTGAGAGTCCCAACTGGTTATTTTTAAGTTAAAGATTTTTTAAAATTTTAATTTTAATCGAATTTATTGGGGTGACATTGGTTAATAAAATTACGTAGGTTTCATGGGTACAATTCTATAACGTATTGTCTGTATATTGTATTTTGTGTTTACCACCCACGGCAAGTTTCCTTCCATCACCATTTATCCCTACTTTCCCCATGGTAGTCACCGTACTGTCGTCTGTCTGTGAAGGGATTAGGTTGACTGAAGTTTCTCTTTTTAATCTGTCATCTATCATCTATCTATCTATCTATCTATCTATCTATCTATCTTTCTTTATAGCCTGAATCATTCCTAAATTAATAGAAGTAACAGAATCCTTATAACAACAAAATATTAAATGTTTTCCGTATTTGTTCAATAATGCATGATTTTCATATTCTTTCATTTCTCCGCATAATTATTTTTTTTGAAGCAAGTTCTCTGTCCTCTTTACACTTCCTTCCACTACCTTCAAGTAAAAGTCTCCTACTTTCCTTAGGCCCTCATTCATCTGTTCTAGCCCCTGGATGGAAAAATGAAGGTCCATGTCCTCTGTGTCTATAAAACAATTTGAGCCAAGAGTAACAGCATACACAAATGGTAGGCAGACATATTTACTAAATCTGGGCTATTGGGCAAAGCTTGTAGTTTGGTTCTGTAGAGACTATTCCGAGTCTTATTTAGCTGTCTGGGAAATTTTTCTGAATATGATTCTCGCTCTCTTTGCCACAAACCTGTATGCTTATGAAATGATAAAAATGTTGCCTTTTGCATTTTTCAGCAGGCTGTTCTGTTTCATTAAAAATACATGGATATTCAACTTTTTAAAAAATGCTATCACAGTGAAAGTAGGAGTTAGGTAGTTTATATAAGAGAGCAGAAAGCCTAGAAATAGTAAGACAGATAACATCAATATATCATACAACGGTGAAGTGATTTTAATATTTTTACTGCCTTTGCGTAAATTCATTATCTGCAAATCTACCATGCTGTTGAAGTAAATTGTGTGTTCACTTGTATTCAGAATGTTAATGCTTGAAACAAGCACTGAAATTCAAAACCCTGCCAATATCTAAATAGGGTTTTGCCAGTCCTTTAACCTGCTTCCTAATGAAAAAGGCATCTCACTTAAGACATCATAAACTATGCCAAGTTATGGTAAAATATGTAGTAAAATAATTTAAATGATAGAAAACATACACAGTGAACTAGAGTAGTCATTTTTTCCTCCCTAGAAAACGTGTTCTAAGCACAGGTCTCTAGTACTTACCAGTTCTTTGTCATTGGAGGTAATTATGCAATTTGTTTCATTCGATTTCTCCACTGTAAAATGAAGTTAATAATATTTACATTTTTATTGAGAAGATTGTGTGAAATTAGTTATTTAATTAAATAATTTAGCATACATCATTCGAGCCCCTACTCTGTGCCAGACACTTGGCGTCTGGGGAAAGGGCAGGCCCAGAGACTCCGCCCTCCCGAAGCACTGGGCCTCACAAACAGAATCTCTCAAAGATGGTAGTTACTCTAATAGTCATTCTTTCTCTCCCAATCACAACTTATGCTCCATGGGAGCCTGGTCGATTAGAGGAAAAAGACACAAAATGATAGTACCCTTTTCCATCAAATTCAGCTTTATTTTCCAAGTATGATTTTAAATACTAGAAAGTCTGACTGTCACCTGGGGCCCATTCGTGTCAAATGCGTTTGTGAGATAAGGGAATGGCGCTTCAGAGCAGCCAAGCGCGTTCTCTGAGCCATACCGTCAGTAATTGTTGAGTATGAGAGATGTTTTAAGCTTTACTGAAAAAAAAATATACACACAAAATATTATGTATAATAATCTCAGTATACCAAATATATAAATTTGACTTTCGAAAGGATTAAAAAAAGATCACTCCAGATTCTTTTAATAGAACACTCACCTAATGAATGCTTTTTAAAAAACCGTGTTGATTGCCTAGATGTTCTTCAGCTTTTCAGGAACATTTAACATATGTTTATTTTCAAAATAATAACATTTAGTTACTTTTGAATAATATAGTTAAGCAACAAGAAGACATCATAGCCATGTATACAGGGACATCATATTTCACAACTTCAGAATGACGTCACGTGGAGTGGTTCCATTCAGTGTGGCCCTGCATAGTTATCCAGTATATTGTCAATTTCAGGAATAGATATTATCTACAGAGCCCTTCTGGCCTTTTCTTTTCCCTTAGTTCTTTATTTTCTTTCTTTTTCAGAGCATATGCCCTAGTGACCCAGAGCCCCTTGCCTTTGGTTTTATATCCAAAGCTGCTGTCAGAAGCTAGAACATAAGATCTGGGTCTAGTGACCCAGAGCCCCTTGCCTTTGGTTTTATATCCAAAGCTGCTGTCAGAAGCTAGAACATAAGATCTAGAACTTTCATTATAGACAGGAAAATCCCTGTCCCTTTAAAAGTAGCACTTTCTGCATGCCTTTAATAAAAATAACTAATTAATAAGTGAATTTTCCAGAAATCGTTAATACATTTGTACCCCCACAATGTGCGAGTGCATTTATGTACACAGGTCTGTATGTGTGTACTGTACACACACACACTCACACAGTAAACTAAGTTACCCAAAGTGGCAAATATCAAATGGAAACATTTTCGATGCTGGGAGGGAGACAGTAGAGAAAATACTGCGATCTATGGACCTTTCTGTTTCTCAGATCAGACTAGGGAGGAAGGGGCCTAATCTTTATGTAGGTGTAGGATGAAACTTGTCATCACAGTCTGTAAGACTTAAGTGTATGATTTAGTGTTTTATACATTTCTCAGTTCTCCTAGGGCAGCCATTTTCAACCCATGTGCCGTGGCACACAGGTGTGCCACGAAAAATTCTAAAACATGCAATAATTGACTATTTAGTCAGGGGCACTGACCTCTTTTCCCTTAGATTGTCAACTTAAAAAAATGACAACAGACAGCACAACAATAGCGGGCTGGTATAAATGCATCAAAATTACACCTATATTTTTGTCATATCGGCAAAAAATGTATTTTTTTGGTGTGCCACGGAGCTTTATTATTAGTTTATGGGTGCTATGAGATGAAAAATGTGGAAAATCGCTCTTCACTGTCCTAGGGTGTATCTTTTGATATTTGCGGTTTTTAGATGTGTTTGTGTGTTCTTTCATTGCCTATGCCCAAGCACTCACTCGGGCAAATCATTGTAACTTCCATTTCCTTTACAATTGCCAGTTACCATGTGTAGCAAGTGATGTACATGCCCCATCCATGGAGCTCTCTGTTTTACTACTCAGACTGCCAGCACCTGCATTTGTTTGCTTGTAGGCCTCTTGTGTCACCAGAGCATTCTCAGTCCTCCCATGTGGCAAGCTGCAAATGCCAAGGATTTAGTGTCTCTGGAAGCAGCCTGACCCAAACACCAGCAAGAGCTGGTGGGTGAAAACCCCAGAACCAGGCAGCGGGGCCACTCTAAGCTGTCACTCCGCTCTCCACTGGCTCCCAGCGTTTCTCAGCAGAATCGTCCTGTGAGAATTACCCATGATGCAAACTTGCTTAATAAGGAAAATTCCATGGGCTTCCCTTCCTTTCCCACCAGTGGCTTGGGATCGGCTCACAGATAAACTACTCACACTCAGCCCTGGGGTCTGCTTCTGGGGAGCCCCACATAAAATAAAACAGCCTGGCCAAATGTGTCTTTTCTATGAATTTAGGTTCATTCTACCGATTATCTTTCTTTTCAGGATTATCTGTTTTTCCAAAAGTACTAAAGTAATCTGATTAAACAGTTTTGTGAGCCAGGGTAGATTCTTGCTGGAACAACTTGAAACAACCCCAAAAGCTTTATTTTCAGATTTTTTGGTATAATTTTCAAACCTCCCTACTAAATAAATATATGATGGTCTCTAAAGCTTACTACCCTGCTTATCGCTACAAACAGGTGCCATTTGTTCAGCAACATTTTTGACCAGAATTTGTTTGATTACGCATTTTATATTTTGACTCAGTTTGGTTTTCAAGAGCTCATGCTTTCAAGTAAAATCATTTTTTAAAACCACAGCATTTACTTCATTATTACCCCAGCACCCAGTCTCTGTAATCACTCATCCATGACCATCAAACATCTTTCTGTAATAACATTTGCCAAGGAATGTAGAGAATATTAAACCAATTGCAAAAAGATTACACGAAGAGAATTTTTCTTCAAGAGCTGCTGTTCCCGCATGTGATATTCTAAGCAGTAACTTTTTTATAGAGATAATTGGAAGGATTTCTTTTTTTTTTTTATTTTAACCCCAATTTCTCAGGCCATGGTGACAGCATCCAGATTAGAATTATTTTGTTAAGTGGCTATTTCTCATTATTAGGCCAACAACACACTTAGAAGATGATAGGATGGATTTGCAGAAGGATGCCACCTTTCCAAAGGTTGACAGACCAGTTAAAACTGGAAATAAACTCATTGTCTCCATGTTTGGCTAAGTTGTCCTAGAGAACTCATATTTATTTATTTATTTTTTACTTCTAAGCAAGTGGATAAACTAAGTTAACATAATTTAGTTCTTTAATCTTTTTTAGTATGCTTTCAAGTATGTATTATACACATTTAATTAGTGCAGGAAGATATAAAGAAAATTAAACATTGTAGCAAATAGAATGCTTTTAAAACATGTGCCTGTGTATAATATAAATAAATGGATACACATATATTTTGCCTTAGTCCATTGGGGCTACACTAACAAAATAGCACAGGCTGAGTAGTTTGTAAATGACAGAAATTTCTTTCTCATAATTCTGGAAGTCTGGGATCAGGGTTCTTGCCTGGCTGGGTGAGGATGGTCTTTTGGGCCACAAGCTTCTTATTGTATCCTCATGTGGTGGAAGGTGCAAGAGAGCTCTTGGGGCCTCTTTTGTACAGCACCAGTCCCATTCACGAGAGCTCCACAGTCATGACCCAATCACAACCCAAATGCCCCATCCCTAGATACCTTCACCACATTGGCCTTTCCAATTTCAGCATATGAATTTGGTAGAGGGAGGCACAGATAGTAAGGTGATAGCACATATGCATATATACCCAGCGCTACTTACCAGTAAGTTATATGTGAACACGTTAGATTTTGGAACCATTCCGATTGGCCCCATATGCTGTGCTGAACAGTGAGAGTTTGCTTTGATGCATCAGTAAGAAACTGTCTCAGTATGTTATCGTTATCAAATGGGTAATAGGACTAGAACATGTGTAAGTGAAAATATTCAGAGTAAATGAACTGTCTTTACACCAGAGAACTCCCATGCAACTAATCTAAATTATTTTTATTGGTGATCAAAAAAAAAAGAAGAAGAAAACTTTATCTTACACCAGTTGGCTACACCAGTTGGCTATATAGTCATCTTTCTTTAAGCTGCCTGGTTCTTGAGGTCCTCCTTTGAAGCGACTCACCATCTAATTTCATACTCCCCAGAGCATCACCAGAACGTAAATATCCACAGTTCCTATTGAAGAATTTATTCCTGTCACAAGTTATCTTCCTCTCTTCCCATACTAAACTGACTAGAGCTGCCTGCTTGGTGAATTTCAAATGAGCATCTGTCCAATGGGCTGTCTTTCATAATGAATTTTTGTCAAAGAAAAAACAATATGTAGAAAAAAAACAGACACGCACATTGACTTTAATGCAGTGACAAAACAAAGTGCTTGAGTCACTTATTTAAGAAACAGGCCTCTGCAAACAGAACTGGGGTGTCTAATCATATTATCGCATTAGTGCAGGCTTGCCCACACACAAGCAGCGTTGCTGACCTTTTCTAACTGCCCAATAATTCCAGGGCCTGGAGTTTTACTTGTTTTTGTCACTCCTTGAATACTTCAGTTGATATCAAAACAGAAGAGACAGAGGCCAGAATAAAATCTGTTTGTGTGTAAATAAAATTTTGCTTTTGGCTATAAACATCCTTATGTGGGCTTTTATGTCATTATCTGGGATTTTAAAAAATAAACAGAAGCCTAGGCTATCACATATATTTTAACTTTTTACTTATTTAGCCTTCTTTTGTTTGTGCTTTGCCCCATAACTGTAAGACTGATCTCAAGTGGGCAGGGTGAGTGCAGGACTTACTCAAGTAGGCTCAGTTACATATAAATCAACCTGAGGTGAATAAGATAAATTGCTGGCCTCAAGTATCGTACTATCTCTAGGGAAACACATATATACAGCTATGATTCATAGCCATATGTGAGTTGCAGAAAAGTTATAAAATGCTGTAAGAGCCTGAGGCAGAGAGGAAGGAATTATTTGCAGAGAAGAAAACTACCATGAATCATTTTCTCTGAGGTTTCTTTCTTTACTGGAATTTCATGAGTCTATGTCTCTCTGTGTGACCAACCCAACTGAGCTGTTGAAGCTACGTGTCCACAACTTTAAATATACCTCCCTTAATAGGAAACACAAGTCCTGTGTAACAGATACTGGCATTCTGCTGTGACCATCAGGAGCTTGTCTCTCCTCAGGTTGGCTTGAGAGTAGGTCTCTGCTGTTAGGAAAGACAGCTGCATGCATTCCCTCCTGGAAAACAGTGGAGTTGAATGCTGCATGTGGACACCTGAGATCTGACACCTGATGCAGGTTACTGAGTGGGAGGAGCTTTAAAATTCAGTACCTGAATCCCACCAGGGTGGGTGCACCAGGGTGAGCCAGGGGACTGTAGCCACTGCGTAAGAACCCCCAGGCTGTGCGCTGTGCAGTTCCAGCAGGCGTCAATCACATGGACTACAAGGCGAGTGACTGTGCTGTAAGCCCTGGAGCAGCCTGCACACCCATGGGAAATTTGCTTCTGAAAGTACTTTTTTCAGTCTCCATCTTTTATATCAGAAAGGGACGCCTCTTTTGTACAACAAAAGAGTACTGCATTTGATTTCTTAGAAAAAACATTTTGTGATATCAGCTACTTAGTTTATGACTTACATTTTTACCAAGCACTTTAATCCTTATAATTCTGTTAGGAAGTACATAGGGAGTTATTTGTCTATTCCCCATAAGTGGAGATGAGCTGCAAAAAAAAGACTAAGTAATGTGACGTGGCTGGAACTTATATTAAATAATTGAATTAGAACTCAGTTATCTCTCAACTTGATAATGTTTTGTCAGCAAGGTCAAGGGGAAAATCAGCCCTCATAGCTGGGACCACGTCTACAGGATCTGCTCTGTGCTACTTCTTGAAAACTTCCCATTGAGTAATGGTCTCCTTTGCTGGAATGCCAGCTCCCATTTTTCCACTTAAGTATTTCTCCCTTCCTGGTTTTCTATGAGGAATCAATATTTTTAAATAAGAATTATGGAATAATCTGAGGATCTCAGAGAAGGATAAAACTGGTAACTAATATAAATATTGTAATTTTTTTCTTATGTATTAATTCTTTAAAATCTCCTCTATCAAAAATGGCATCAACTTAATTTAAAATACAAAAACATATTCTAAATGAAACCTCACACTAATTCTCACAGGAGGGAATGAATGAGGATGGTAAATTAGGAGGATAAGGCGGTAAATCTGTGAGTCAGAAAACACAAGGTTTTCCTTTTTGCTCTGTTGCAACCAACCTCTTGGTTCATTAATGCAAGTAATAACTATTGAGCATCTACTAGATAAGGCATTGTACCTGGTCCCTTCAGTAACTTCTAGGCTAGAGGGGAGATGGGCATTAAACAAATAAGCATACAAATAATTAGAGTTGATCCTTGAACAACGTGGGTCTGAACTATGTGGATTTTTTTCAATAAGTGCTGTAAATATATTTTCTATTCTTTAGAAATTGAATTCCTTAGCTACATTTTTTTATAGCTTTATTGTACAAATACAGTCTATAATACATATATAAAATATGTGTTAATAGACTGTTATCAGTAGGGCTTCTGGTCAGCAGTAGGCTTTTAGTAGTTAAGTTTTTGGGTAGTCAAAAGTTATGTGCAGGGTTTTGACTGCACAGGAGTTGGCACCCTTAACCCCCATGTTGTTCGAGGGTCAACAGTATGATTATGATAAATGCTATAAAGACAAGTTAAAGGCTTTTATAAGAGTAAATGGCAAGCAGCTGAATTAGTCTAGGGACTAATAAGGTAAAGAAGACTCACCTAGGTTCATAACTGAGACCACAAGGATAAGTAGAAGTTATTTAGAGAAAAAGCAAACGGATCATGTATTCTGGGGATGAGTGGTTGGAAGGGTTTGCTGGGAGCAAGTTCCAAGCAGAGGGTTCAGCGACTGTCAGGACCCTGTCTTCCCTGGTATTTCTGAGAAGTCAAAAGGTCAGGGTGGCTACTGCACCATGAATGAGGGCAGAAGGCTAAGAGTTAAGATTGCTGACATAGACAGGGGTAGGTCATACATGGCCTCGTGGGTTGTTTCACTAATGTATTGCAGCGTAAAAAACATTTAAAAAACACCCAAACTCTTAGATGCTGAAAACAACAATTTGTTTATTATCATTGTGTACGTTGGCTGATTCTTCTGCTCTTTATGTCAGCCTGGTCATTTAGTGGCATTCAGCTGTGAGCTCTGCTGAGATTCCACTCATGTCTCTAGTTCCATCTGTGTGGCTGGAATGGCTGGGAACTGACTCTCTGCATATGGCCTCTTACAACTCACTAATCTAGCCTGAGCTTCTTAAAGGTTGGTTGGATTCCAAGAGGATGGGAACTGGAAGTGCCAGACCTCTCATGACCTACCCTCAGAATTGGTACAGACATCCTTTTGGTCAAGGCAATTCCCAAGGCCATCCCAGGTTCAAGGGGAAATAAATACCATCTCTTTTTAGGAGTTGTGACAAGCCTGTAGAGAGAGGGAAGAGAAGATTTGTTATGAAGAATCTTTGGAAATAGTGAATCACTGGAAATTTTTAAATATTTTGTATTTGAGACTTTATTATTATTTATTGTATGCCTAGCATGCTGATAGTGCCTTCTTTCCTGTGATCCTCACAGCAATGTAATGAAATATGGAATATTATCACAATCTTCTCCTCAAGTTGGATGGGTCCCAAAGCTATTAAGTGACAGGGCCAGACGCCAACTGAGACCTACCTAGAGCCAGCCTGTGTTCTTGACCACTATGCTACTGTGTAACCATTTTGCTGGTTCTCACTCATAGTTCCTTCATCTTCTCAATTATGACATGATGGTCTATGAGGATCAGTAAAAAGTGTTAGAATCATAATAATTAAAGCCATCACACATAAGTTTAAAGCACAAGAGTTTCTTCTACCTTTGGGAAAATCTCATTATTGGTTTACTTCCTAAGACAGCGTAGAAATTGAGTTAATTAATAATCCATGAACAAAGGAGTTCATTAGCTCTAATTTGCTAACCCCATCTGCCATTACTGTTAGAAGCAGAGATTCCTGAAGTTCCACTGACCTAATGGAGACACATCACAGTGACATTAGAGCCTCTCTCTGTGACCAGTTACCCTTGCCAGTTGTCTAGTTATTCTGAAAATCTCAGACATGTCCCATGTGGAACCACAAATATATCTCCCTACCACCATCAGTATTCACCACTTTCTTCTCTCCTACACCAGCATTTTTAGTGAGATTTTCTTCTAGAACATCATTTCGGGTTTGGTGCTGAAATGGGGAGATTGCCTCTGTTTCCATTTGTGTTTCATTCTACTAGAGATACTGCTTCTTGTCCTGCCTTCCATCCTGATAGCTTATAAGATTCATAGAGGAGAGGTTTAGATCCCTAGTTCCTCCCACTGCAGAACAAATCCAAATGACTGATACCATGTAATCCTCAGTTTTGTCTTTCTCTCTGTTGACCAAGCCTTTGATCCTGGTTTG
The DNA here is from genome assembly GCA_004026545.1 of Mormoops blainvillei. Lineage (NCBI taxonomy): Eukaryota > Metazoa > Chordata > Mammalia > Chiroptera > Mormoopidae > Mormoops > Mormoops blainvillei. Next base: position 8,456 of record PVJD01001431.1, on the reverse strand, counting down.
AGCTTTTAGACCTCATTGATACTTGTCTCCCAGAAGGATCATCAATGCCAATAGACTTATGAGAGCTACCCTGCCAGTCTTGCAGATGTGGCTCGGAATCTACAACACAATTTAAGCTGGATCTGGTGTCCTCAATACATCATCACCTCAGTTACATTTTCTATAAATTCAAACAAATTGTATATTCCAACCTAATGTAGCTTCACTGCAGTATTGAGATAATCATAACTTACCCATGGGTTAAGAAAGACATTTTCCTTATGAAAAGAATTTTCTGGAGCTACCTTTAGGCTATTAAACCATCATGTTAACCAAACAACCACGTGATGGATTAACATCTTTGTTCTGTCTCTGTTGCTTGGGAGATATAAAGGACACAGGTGTTCTCTGAAAGAAAACTGGCAGCGTGTTCACGCTGGCAGATGTGTGTCAAGATGGAATTGGGTGAGATAATAAATGTATTTTGAAAAGAACCTATTGTGTTTATGTAAGTTTTTGTGTAGTATTATGGCTGCTCCAGTGTCGCAGTCTTCCTGTTATTAGCCCATTTTAACTTCCAGGTGGTAGAATGCCTTAAGACTATGAGGGGAAATAAACATAGGGAAAGAATTGTGTGCTTTAATTATTTAAAAACTTCTTAGGAAAGAAAAAACCATTTTAAAACATAAAAGAGGTTTTCTTTGAAAAATTAATTTTCCAAAACTCAAGTGTTCTTTTATTTTGGCAAATAAAAAAGAAGATAGCTTTTGTCAGTTACAAATATTATTCAGTAATAAAAATTAGGATGTTATGCAGAAAACAGGTCAATGGCAGTGATAGTTTTGAGTCATGGATTAATTACAACAAAAGTTTATTTTTAGAGGAGACAAGTAAATATACTGTCACTGAGATTATGTCTGTGTCCTAAACCACTCCAAAGTGTAGTGGTTTTAAAAACAACAGTGTCACAAAAGTTCTTTAGAATAATCTCTGTATAACAAAAAACAAAACAAAACAAAACAGACTGGCCAAGAGTTGGTGACTGTTTACAGAGAAGCTGGCTGATAGGTACACATAAGTACACAGTTCATTATACTAGTTTTGTTTATGTTTTAAAAATTTTAAACTATTTTTTTTTTAGTTTAAAAAAACTAAAAAGGGAGAACTGATGAACCAAACTGACAAAATACTGATATTTGTTGAAGCTGAGTGACAATTATATGAGGGTTTGTATTAGTTATTTCTACTTTTGCATGTTTGATATTTTAATAAAAACATTTTTTAAAAAGAAAAATATAAAATAAAAACAATGTGCTCTATTGTTTTTCCTGACTTTCAGGATTGAGCGCATGCAGCGAGCAATCCTCGTGCTCCACGCATTGTAGCTGGGGTCACGTAAACAGCATTCAAGATTGCTTCGTGCCCTCCAGAATCTCTCTCTAAATTTTCTGTCATTATATAGGAGTCTAGGCTTCTTTACAGTTTGTTTGCTGGCTTTCAAGAGCCAAAAATGGAAGGTACCAGCCTTTTTATGGCTTCAACTTACGCCAAGAATTGGCATTTTGATCAAAGCAAATCACCGGGTTAACCCAAATTCAAGAAAAGGAAAATTAGCCTTCCATTCTTTCTTTTTTAAAATTTTATTTGTTTATTTTTAGAGAGAAGGGAAGAGAAACATTTTAGAGAGAGGGAGAGAAGAAGAGAAACATTAATGCGTGGTTGCCTCTCGCACGCCCCCTACTGGGGACCTGACCGGCCACCCAGGCATGTGCCCTGGACTGGGAATCGAACCAGTGACCCTTTGGTTCACAGGATGGCGCTCAGTCCACTGAGCCACACCAAGCAGGGCAGCCTTCCCTTCTTGCTGGGAGGAGTGGTGAAGAGTTTGGAAACTATTTTTAATTTGCTACAGAGATATTCATTCATTCAGTCATTCAAGATTTGTGCATCTTCTATATGTCTGACATGATTCCTAGTGCTGTGAGGAGTCATCTTTCACTTTCAGCAGTGTTACTGACAAGCTATGTAATCGTGGATAAGTTTCTTTCCATATCCATGACTTACTCTTCTCATCTATAAAATGAAGATGATAATAATAGTTTCTTTACAGGTAAGTCAGTAATTTAATGTTCATAATTGTGATGTTAATATATGTAAAGTACTTAGAATGAGTTAATACATGTAAAGAACAGAGAACAGTGACAGGCATGTAATAAGTCATAATTAATTATTATTTCATAATAATCCATAAGTTATTGTTATTGCTAATGAGAAAAGTGAAGCCAAGGTGGGTGAGCGAAATCAAGCTATTTAATGGCAGGTTGTTTTAGCAGCACAACATAAAATTGACTTACATGTATTTTCTTATAAAATTGGGCTATGATTCCTGCAAAATGCAATGGACTTGTTTTTAAATAAACATTTTGCAAGCAAATTAAATGGATTTAAAGGATATATTTTCCACTCAGAGTTCTTCTGACTCCAAACCAATCACTGTCATGACCCTTCATGACTGGTCACCACCATGCCTCCTCAAGTCTCCTTAAATTTCTTCCTTGTTAAACCCTACACTCCAGCCATATCAGATTACTCGTGCTTCCCACATATTAATGTGCTGTTTCACACCTCTGTGCCTTTATATACACTGTTCGCAGTTCCTGGAATGTTCATATCCTATTATTTTAAAGCCTGGCTATTAATCTGTTCCTTTTTCTCCCTTATCTTAGTTATTTCCCATTCTTTCTCTAACATCTCTCAATCTGAACCTGTTTGGGTACTTATCGGTCTCCATAACCTGTCTAAACTGGAGGGCATCAAATGAATCTTTTTTTCCTTATTCTGGATTCTCAAAACCTGCCATGGTACCATAAAAGCTGTGTCATCACATGCATAGTTAATTTCCTAAGTAAGACGTCTTAGTATGTATTTTAAAGTCATAATTTTTCACAAAGAAAAACAAAACAAAAAATTTACTCTTTGACAGTATGTTACCCATGTGTCAAGATTGCCATTATAAGCTGCAGCCTTTTTAAAATATCCATGTTTAGCACTTAGTCTAAACCATTTAAGAATCCAGCAAATAGAATAGTTAGAATTTACACATGTACATGTTATTTTTCCCTAGGATTGTTTTTTAAACAAGATTTTTAGGTGAATTGCCAGTACTTTTTATGTGACACAGCTTGGGGTCTCGTGTCGACATGCTAATATTGGATTATCCTTCAGTCACTGGAGACACAAGCTGAAGTTCAAATCACAGTCTGAAGTCAGAGGAGGGTTGGCCACTAATGGCATGCCTTTGCCAAAGCCCTGCTTAGTTGGGCCATAAAACACCCCCCAAAAACCAAAGATCTTATTCACAACTGCTGCCAATATGGCCAGATTAGTCTCACTCAAGTACTGGCAATGCAGGCTCCACTTAAGAAAAAGTACGATGCCTTGTGCTCCAGCAAGCTGGACTCTGACATGTCAACTGAAAGCGTTACTGCTACTTCTCCTCAGGATTTCATGACAGTTACCATTTTGTAGCCTTGCATCTCAAACCACTGGGACTTTTGTAGGCTGATCATAGAAACAGCTTCACTTTTTGAAAGGCTCACTGTCTTTCTCCATTGTGGTATCACTATAGAACAGGGAAAACGTATAACGCTGTGGGAGAAGCATTATAGTCGAAGTTATATTTAACTTTCTAAGGGTTTGCTAGTTAAGTGGTCTGAGATTTTGGCAAACGAACTTCCGGCACTGGTTGGCTGAGAGTTCCCACTGGAACTCCAGCTCTGGCTTTGAATCCAGGCTCTGTCACTCACACCCAGGGAGGTGAAGTTTTGCCAGAGGCCTTAGGTCTTGTCTTCTAATGTACATAATATGGGTAATGAGAGAACATAAAGAATTATTGAAACATAAGTTTACATAAGGTTCTATTATCTTCATTTCACTGATTAAAAAAACTGACTCAAAAAAGGTTAATGAGCTTATTCAAAGTGACATAGTTATTAAACACGACTAGGACTTAAATTATTATAATTCTGAGCTTAGCACATAGTAAACAACTAATTAAAAAATTATTGATAATGTTGATATGTGGTCATATCTTAAAAAGACACCATTAAGCTTGATTTGCATTTAAAACCATCTTACAGACCTCTTGCATTTATGACTAAATTTAAAATAGTAAATTTAAATTTTAGTGATTACAAAAATATGTGAAGGCTGACCTAAAGTTATTAAATGCTTAAAGATGACATAATGTTATGGTACATTCTTTACCAGAATAAAATTAGTGAGAGTGGCCTGATTTTTTTTCCCCAAGTAATTGATTTTGTTTGTATGCTTAATACTGTGTTTGTTCATTACTTCCAGTCCTGATAGAGATTCACAGGGCCCTCCCCTCAGCTTCCATTCTAACCTTTCATATTAATCTGTCCTAATTCCTACATTCCCTACCCAAGTCACTCCTTTGGATTAAAACTTTTGTACTCAAATCAAAATGTGAATAAAATAATACACTAATTCATGATCAGTTACAAAAGTCATAGGATAAATTAATTTGTTAGATTATATAATCCGTTACCTGACTGCAAAAATGTCCTATATGGTATTTATTCAATTTGCCATATAGTAAAATGAGGAAGTACACATCAGTTTAGGACTAAACTATGTTATTAAGGTTGCCTGAAAATTAGTATATATGTTAATCAAAGGAACATACATCATTGTACAAATTATATTAATTTTTCTTTTTTGTAGAATGTGAATTCTATGGGATAAATGAAATAAGATTTGCGAAGTAGCTAGCAGAATGCCTGGACCATAGTACATGCTGAATAGATCTTAGTGATGGTTATTTTTACTGTTAAAGGTAACTAAGGAAAGCAGTTGACATACAAGTGCTTGATAGGTAGAATCATTTTTATTATTACCACTAAAATTACTGTTTTTATTAAGGTAATCTATTTTCAGTGGGTCAGCTAAAATTTCATAGAATTTAGAATCCCTAGTTGAATTTAATTTGCAAAAGTAAAGAATTGTTTTTTTAAATAAGATTCCCCCCCCTCCTTTTTTACGACCACCATTGCCAAATATTATGCTCTCTTTTGTACAATGTAGTATGATCATGGGAAATTTATGGTACTGTTTCATATGTTTGATTTCTTTATATAATGCATGACTTAAAATTGATCGTGTCTAAGATAGTGCTGAGCTATTTCTAGATCTGGATGTTCAAGGCTCTGGGTAAGACAGTGAATCTGTTGGCAGAGATTTTATGGACCACTTGCTATAAATCCCACTTTTACCCATGATATATGTAGTCAGTTAAAAGATGAGTGATGATTAATTACTAATAGTAATGGTTCCTATGTACATTCTCTGTCCTAAATTTTATGCTAAAAGGGATTTAACATAGATGGTATCATTTAATCCTAGTTTTATCATCTCCTTCTAGGTAAGCTTTATAATTAAGGCAAACCTCTTAAAAGTCAGGGATTTGATTCTTTCACTGACTCTTTTGAGCGTTAATAGCAAAACCACTTTATCAAGGTTTCCAATAAATTCCTATGGGTTTTTTTTTTGAAGATTGAAATGTATTTCTTGCATTCTTATGCTTTCTAAAAATTTACAATAAAATCAGAAAATAAAATATATTGATAAAGAATGGATTTAGGTATAATACGATACTATAAAACAAAAGAAAATTTTGCTTGCATGCCAGGAAAAAGTACTTATTAAACAATTGTATTAAAAAATTATTTCCCAAGGCAGAAAACAGAAGCTTTATATTCAAAAGATTCAAAGTGATATTGGAGAAGAAGCCATATCAAAAATTAATTCATAAAAATGCTCTAAATAGTGACCCTTGAATTCTGTTCTATCTTTAGATTATATACTTCTAAACAAGGGTTTTTATTTATTGAGTTAATTTTCTTTGAATCTATATTTCCAAGTCAACATAGAAAAGAAAAACAATTTGAACACTCAATAAGGTCTTCGACTATGTGACCTGAACCTAATACTTCGTCCCTCACATTTTATTAAAACAGTTACCTCAAGGTTAGATATTCTTGGATTGGTTTTGAAAAATAAAATATTTTTTCATGCAACAAATTTGATCACCTATCATTTTCCAGGCATTAATCTGAAGGAGTTGGACACTGTACCTGACCTCAAGATGATAAAAGGCTAAGGCATGGGTTGGCAAACTTCCCCTTACAGAGCCACATAGTAAATTCTTTAGACCTGCAGGTCATGCAGTGTCTGTTGCAATGACTCAACTCTGCCACTATATTATGGAAGCAGCTGTAGGCAATGCTTAAACCAGTGAGCATGGCTGGCTTCCATTAAAACCTGATTAACAAAAATAGGTGGTGAGTCAGTGGGCCATAGTCTGATCCTAGGATGAGGTGACAAATAAGGTGACAATCATAATCCAATAATAGACCAGTGGTAGACATGAGGCACTTCAAGAGTACAGAGGAAATGCATCTAGACTCTATGCCTTTGCAGATGTGTCTGTGCAGAGTCTGCAGTGAGACAAGGAGAGGAGGGAGACTATCCATCAAGGCTTCTCAGGGAAGGCTATGGCTTACTTTCATCCTAAAAGTACGGAGCAATTCACCAAGAGTCCATGCTGAAGTATATTCCATATTAAGCATAGGGACTATTGCAAATTCTGTCACCTTAATAATTAAAGGGGTTATCTGGTTGAATACGCTTGGAAAATACTCTTTTTTACCTCTCCAGTTAGCTTCCTGAATGGGTGGGTGCGGGGTTCTTCCAAAGTAAAGACATGTACGTCCTACAGTAAAGGAAATTTTAAAATTTGTGTAACTCAGAATTTTCTTATTTGTCTATTGAACCCTTCTTTTCTTCTGTTGATGTGGAATGTCTAGTGATGTATTTCAAAAATAACATTTGAATAGCTTTAGGCACAGCCATAAACCAAGAATGAAGAGTCTTTGACACCATTTATCTATGCATAGGCAGCTAAATTCCAGAAGCACTTTAAACCCATGGCTCTTTGGTGTACAAGTTACTGGGCAACAGTTATCCAGCCACTGGGAGATGCACGTTTTAGCAAGTTCTCAGGGATTTGAGGTTTCAGGCAGAACAAGTAGGGAACTCAGTGAATTGGGAAAATTATGGCATGCTAGACCAATGGTTCTAAATCTTGGGCATTATTGCTCTGGAGGATGTTTTCTTGTCACAATGACCAGGAATAATGTTTAAGTTATGGGGGTGAGAGATGCTAAACGTCATGCAGTACAAAGGACATCCATGCGCGGTGGAACTGTATGATGACAATGGCGCCTTGTGGAGAAACACTGTTACAGAGAAGGCTTGGTCTGTGGGGGCAGAGACTCAGGCCCCCCAAGATTCAAAAGGTTAGGTAGGAAATCTAGGCAGAACCTTTTAGGCTGATTATTATTAATGCCACATTAAATGTTTAAAATGTCATATGCTCTTTTTTAGTTTTAATGGTCAGATGTAATTTGTTAAATTCCATAAAAACCTATTAGATTTTATTTTTGCTCAGGCGTAGGCTGTTGTAAGGCTTACAGAGCAAAGACCAGGTACAGTGCGACTTTCTGAGTAAGGCTGTGCGTTAAATGCTGTTAAGGATTTCAGAGGTAATTTAATCTAGCATATCATTCCTGTCGCATGCCCTCATGATCATTTTGACAGGTGCGCCAGAGTAAACTTAGTTCTGATTTTGAAAGTAGCTGTTCAGTGTTTTGTTTTTTTAAAGCTACTCTAACAATTTCTTTTAAAGAAGACTCTGTCAGGCAATAAATAGTTTTCTGAATTCTTCTTCAGTAAATAGCCTCAAGGAAACATTCACATGGTTCATGAAAAACAGCAAGCAGATCTTTGAACAGATCAGGGTTGCTGTAAACAAGGCACCATCCTCTGGTCGGATGCAGCCCATGCCAGGATGAAATGGTTGCCATGCACAGTGGGTAGGCTGAGGTTCAGTCTCCACTCCTCCCCCATGCAGATGCCTTGGTACAGGGTACAAATTGCCCAACCCCTGTGTAGTGTTCCTGGGTCAAAACCACTATTGCTTTATTGCATTTGGCTTTATTGACTATATTTCTCTAATTTGCATGCCTTCGAGTACCTACTACATGACACACTTTACGATAAGAGTAGTAGTACACATGCTAAATTCTGTGTCCCTTTAATTGAGTGCACCCTATGGCAGCTTCTTTGCCAAGTGCTTCATACTTATTACTACTCACAGCTCTGCTGTTTTCATTTTCTGACTAGGGAAGGAAAGCTTATTGGCTTTAAATAACTTGCCCATAGTTATATAGCTAAGAAGTGGAGGCACTGGGATTCCAAACCATCTTTTTTATTGTTTGTTTCTAAAGTCCCTGCTATTAGTTACTACGCAGTAGGGATTTCAGTGAATTATGTATTAGTCGGAAGACGTAAATACGTCAACACATGGTTACAAACAAGCATAGGTGCTATTCAGA